>JBBPBX010049687.1:15168-25253 GCA_038048925.1 Garcialebias charrua
CAAAGACGCAAAGAGAAAGTAGCGGTTACACTCAAAATACGCGCCGTGTAAACTGGCCCTTAGGTGAGTTTTATGTGGAATGCAGGGCCGGCCCAAGCCTCCATGGGGCCCTTAGCAAAATTTGGTTTGGGGCCCTCTATTTCTCTTAAAAATGTGGATTACCGTACTGCAATCAACTGTCAGATGATTAGATCATTCACCCACCTAACATAAACTCATTGCAAATCTGACAAGTCATATTTACATTATCCTATATGTATATACTAAAAGTAACAAAAGAAAACAAACACCAATATACAATGTATGTTACAGCAAAAGTGTCATCTGGCTTATTATCTTTGGTTCCAAAGAACTGCAGCAGTAATGATCAAAACAATTTGTAGAGCAAGAACAACAACAAACAGATGAAATAAGTTAGATGCGTAAAAATAAATTAAACTGTGCAAAAAAAAACAGATAAAATAAAATTAAAATTAAAATATCAAGGAAATCCTTAAATAATGTAAATTAACAATTACTTGACACCACATAAAATGGTTTAAAAAAGACATAAAGTTGAATAATTAGTTCGTAAATCTATATGTATGCAATAATTTGCAAAAGCTGAACATAAAATATTAAATAGAATCATATAGAAATCATTACTTAAAAATTTCAATTCCACTTAAGGGCGAGATACACTCGAGCGTCCTCACGATACGCCAATACGCAGCGTACGTATGCCCCGTACGCAGCGTAGCCCCGCGTAGCCCCTCAGGGCAAGTACGCGCAAAGGTATTTTTTTACTACGCATACGCGATTCGCATACGCGATGCGCGGTGTCTGACCTAAACTTCCCCGGCTCCGGACTGTTTTGTATGTTACACAAATGAAATAAATTCCTCTTTTTTATCGCTGATCGGGCCTTTTCTTTTGTTTTTTTGCCTAAAGTCAAGTAACCGCTTCTTCCTCCGTTCACTCGATGAATGAAATGAATGAATTCAGGTCCTACCTGGGTGCGCGATGTTTTATATATTCCCTGGTGGGCTGTGGTGGGCTGTGGGCTGCAGGAAAAGCACTCCCTGTTATTATTTTTATTTCTGAGAGAACTTTTTATAACATATATAGTAGAAAGACCGTATCAGAACACCGCAGAAGTCTGAGCGAGCTGCTCACGATAGGTTTCACTTTGAGCTGACTGAAATCTGTCAATCATTTCAGTAGGCGTGTCAAAGTGACCAATCAGCGAGCTCAGTTGAGTCCTCTCCGTGGAGCGAAAAACTAGCGGAAGTGACGATCGGAAGTGACGGTACGGAGGAAATGACGTAGAATTTGGAGCGAAAACACGAGAATCTACGCGAGAACATCAGCCGAGCTGTAGCAGAGGCTCCGTATACGCGCGTATACGGGTGTATACGCGCGTATACGGAGTCTGCTTCACTGTATCTCGGCCTTTAGGGGGGGCCGCCTATAGTGGCCCCGGGGCCCTAAGCAGCCGAGTTTGCTTATGCCTTGGGCCGCCCCTGGTGGAATGTGTTGTTGTGTTTATTTTGATTTCTTGCAACAGATTTTTCATCCAAATCGAATTTCTCCCGAGGAATACTAATAAATGCACTTTGAACTTTTGATTCTGGAACAACTTGCGCTCAGAAGATCAGGATATAAAGGTATGGCGGGACGTCTGAACTGTTGACATTCTGACAACACAGCTGATGATGCTTCTCATCTCCATGGTTTATAGCACATTTACAATCCCCTGCGTTGCATTCACTGACACCCAATCAGCCGCCCGGCGAGCGCGTCGAGCGGAAGAAAACGTGGAAGAAAACGTGGAAGAAGTGCGTTTCTGTCTCCGCACTCGAGTGCTCAGACGCTCAACAAAAGGGAGCCCATCTGGAGGAGAGGGCGAAGCAGATAGTGAGGCTGCAGGACATGTTGCCGTGGCAACGTAGCAAGGGTGGAGTGGAGGGGTGTAGGAGGAAGAAAGAAACGGGTGGTGAAAGAGGAGGCGTGCTGTGGCTCAAACTGTTTGTTAATGAAAACGACGAGGCTTCTTCGGGGTGAAAAGTAAATACTTTTTAAAATTTTAATTTAATTCATTCAACCGTTTTGTGATTTGTTTTGTTTCCATGGAAACGCGGAAAAAACTGCTGCGAATGCCAAGTGATTAGTGCACGGGTTTTTCAAGCAAGATAAATATTTATAAGACTTTCACATTTTTTTCTGCTGTCACAGTTTAGAAACGGCTCTGACACTATTGTCTCTGGTGAAAAAGAGATGGAGCGACTGGACTGAGAGGGAGAGAGGGAGAGAGGGAGGGTGATGTTATTAAAGAAAGAGGTGGGGGAGGGGGAAGAACACAAAGTGGAAGGTGGAAAGGCCTGAGAGGAGGGGGGGAGGGAGAGAAACACTAAAAGACTACATCACTTCCATCCATCAGTCAATATGTTTGCCTTTTTAACTAGTGCATTTTTCCCAGTATAATTCTGATGTGTCCCAGAAGAAGACCAAGTGGTGGAAGCTGAAGAAGGAAGAATGTTGTGTGGAGTTCAGAGACGAGCTGTTAAACGCTCTGGGTGGTAAGAAAGAGCTTCTGAATGACTGGGCTACAGCAACAGTAATTAGAGAGACAGGTAGGAAGGTAATTGATGTGTCAAATAGATGATGAGGAAACCTGGTGGTGGAATAGTGAAGTGCAGGACGCCATTCAAAGAAAGAGATTAGCCAAGAAGAAATATGACAGTGAGAGGACTGAAGAGAGGAGACAGGAATATAAGGAGATGGGACATAGAGCAAAGAGGGAAGTAGCTAAGGCAAAGCAGAGGGCGTACAATGAGTTGTATGGGAGACTGGACACTAAAGAGGGCGAGAAGGACTTGTACCGATTGGCAAGACAGAGGGATCAGGCTGGAAAGGATGTGCAGCAGGTTAGGCTTATTAAAGATAGGAATGGTAATGTTCTAACAAGTGAGGAGAGTGTGACGGGAAGATGGAAGGAGTACTTTGAGGAGCTAATGAATAAAGAGAATGAAAGAGAAAGAAGAGTAGAGGTCATAGACAACTGTGGACCAGGAAGTGGGAAAGATTAGTGAGGGCGAAGTCCGGAAAGCTTTGAAAAGAATGAAGAAGGGGAAAGCAGTAGGACCTGATGACATACCAGTGGAGGTTTGGAAATGTCTTGGAGAGATGGCAGTGAGGTTTTTGACTCAAATATTCAATGGAATATTTGAGGGTGAGAAAATGACTGAAGAATGGAGAAGAAGTGTGCTGGTTCCCATTTTTAAGAACAAGGGTGATGTACAGAGCTGTAGCAACTACAGAGGAATTAAGTTGATGAGCCACACTTTTGGGAGAGAGTTGTGGATGCAAGACTTAGACGAGATGTGACTATCTGTGAGCAGCAGTATGGTTTCATGCCAACAAAGAGCACCACAGATGCATCTTTGCTTTGAGGATGTTGATAGAGAATAACAGGGAGGGTCAGCAAGAACTCCATTGTGTGTTTGTTGATTTAGAAAAAGCATCAGACAGGGTGCTGAGGGTGGAAGTTTGTCTTGTTTGTCTCTGTCCCTGTGATGGACTGGAGACCTGTCCTGTGTGTCCCCTGCCTCTCGCACAGTGACTGCTGGATATGGGCACCAGTGACCCCCATGACCAGAAAAGGAAGCATTAAAGATGATGGATGGATGGATGGAATCCTCCGTTGGGGCTGACAAATCTCAGAACCAACATCACAGAGGACCTCTGTGAAGGTTGATTGGACCAGCAGACCATTAGCAGCTGGAACATATTGATGTTTTCTGTCAAATACTGTAATGAGATCAATTAAAGGGAGTTTTGGGTTATTGACACGATCCGGCATGACTAATACTTTATCAATATTCTGTTGAAATCTGATGGTTTCTTTTAATTTATTTAATTTTTTTCTTCCTCCTCTGGTTTCTTTTCTCCGTCTTCTTCTTTTGTCTTTATCGCTCCATTTGTCCTTTTTTCCTTGTCATGTATTTATAAGTTCCCAATTTTCTTCCTCTTCTTTGATTTGATGTTCTCTCATTGTGCATTTTTTTCTTATTGTTTTATATTCTTGTAAAATTGACCGATTTATTTATTAGATGTCAATTAAATTGAAAATTCAGACATTAAATTGCATCACAGAGGAAGTTGTATAATTCTGAAGGTAAAACATCATTGGGACCCAGTGTTTTTATACAATTTGCAACAGGTTGAGATTTTATTGAGTTTCAGGTTTGTTTTATTTAATTGTTTTGGTTTGTTTCCTTGGCTTATTGGGTCATAGTAACATATACTTTATGACTGAGAAGGGCAGATGCATTATTTGTTGCACTTCAATCAATCAGCAAATGATCAACTATTGTAGTGGCACTTTTTGAGGTAACAGTAAACATTTCTCATTTTGTAAATGCTACATTAACATTTTGCATCGTCGAGGATGAAATCTTACTGTTGCCAAAGTTGAGTCATCGACATACATGACGCAAAATGTGTTTGTGCACAACTAAAAGAGCAGATTAGGTGACATCATTCATAGGTCAGTGTTTCCACTTCCTGTTAGTCAATGGTCAGTGAGTCAGAGCGGCTCGTTCATTACTGTGACAGATCACCTTCACAAGGTGATTCACTGCTCTGTCCAGCCCGACAGTCTTCAGCAGTTTGCTGCCCTGTTAACAACGGCTTCATGTATAAAAACACATAAAACTAAAACCTTAACATTTAAAATGTAGAAAAACATTTAACATTCTGGTCAAATTGGTATTTAAATGTCATTTTAGCGTTTTTTGTTTTACAATTCTGAGACAATAAAAACATTAAAACCACTGCAGCTCTCTTGAATCGGGATGACTCCAAAGATTCAACAAAATCCTACAATAGTTAGAGATATTTTGCTAACAGACAGCTAAATGAACACAAACATGGAGATATCAGTACATGGCTGATTGTCTTCCTTGGTGAGCAATAAAGACATAGTTTTTTTTTCTTTTACTCTTAAATTAATTACATTTATAAGATATATTTTTCATATTTGGAAAAAATATTATTTTATCAGATTATTTTATACAATTATATTTAAAAGCATTTTAAAACATGATTTGAGAAGAAAAGGTTCTTTAAACTCGTAACTTTAATCCCTCTGTCGAGCTGTAATCCTGGAGGATTATGACTGGGTAGCTTTGAATCCCATTGTGCACACTTTTACTCCGTTTTCCTGGACTCTTCAACTTAATCTAATACAAGATCATAAAGAGACACACAGCATGCTTCCATGTGAGTGCATTGTATTTACTGTATTTAATTTACTTTTTAAATAACTAATCTCACTGTGTACAGTCTGTCTGCAGGAGAAACAGGGAGCACATTAAAAAAACCTGACTGGATGGACAAAAAACTGAAATCTGTGTTCATCCAACCTGAACATTTAAATTCACCTGAGTAATTTCACTAAAATTAAAAACATCTCATCTAAAAATGACGCAGAAAAACTGGTTCGTGCATTTGTCACGTCTAGACTGGACTATTGCAATGGTTTGTTATCTGGGTGTCCAAATACTTCTTTAAAAAGTCTTCAGTTGATCCAAAGTGCTGCTGCCAGAGTCTTAACTGGAGTTATGGGAGAGATCATATCTCTCCAGTTTTAGCTTCTCTCCATTGGCTCCTTGTCAAATCTAAAATTAAATTAAGTCAGATGCATCTATAAATGTGCGTCGCAGAATAATTTCTAGTAACGGTTTAAAAAAACCGGGGCTCATAATCTTCGTCTCTTTTCCCTGTACAGTACTGAGATGGGTTCTGCTCACGACACGATGGCACTGATGCTCGATGTGTGAAGGTTCAGCACCGAGCTCTGATGATGATCAAAAATACACAAGAGGAAGATGATGGGTAAGAAGGATGTGATGAAGCAGCAGAGCTCAGTGCTACATTTACCTTTCTCTTTACTCTTCTACTTTGCTGTGACTCTCATGGTTTGGGCTCAAATTAAATTCACATGGTTTACATAGAGCAGCACATGCTTTGATGAGACTGGAATTACTGGAAAGACAAGTTTTTTTTTCCTTTTGCACTAAATCTATTACCATAATAATTTTAGACAATAAAAAGGGAAAAATTCTAACAACAAACGACAAAAACTGCCACAAAACTGAGTCGCCGGGGGTAGCAGCCTAAGTAGGGAGGCCCAGACTTCCCTCTCCCCAGCCACTTGGAGCAGCTCCTCTGGGGGAATCCCAAGGCGTTCCCAGGCCAGCCGAGAAACATAGTCCCTCCAGCGTGTCCTGGGTCTTCCTCTGGGTCTCCTCCGGTGGGACATGCCCGGAACACCTCACCAGGGAGGCGTCCAGGAGGCATCCTAACCAGATGCCCGAGCCACCTCAACTGGCTCCTCTCGATGTGGAGAAGCAGCGGCTCTACTCCGAGTCCCTCCCGGATGACTGAGCTTCTCACCCTATCTCTAAGGGAGAGTCCAGACACCCTGCGGAGAAAACTCATTTCAGCCGCTTGTATCCGAGATCTCGTTCTTTCGGTCACAACCCAAAGCTCATGACCATAGATGAGGGTGGGAACGTAGATCGATCGGTAAATTGAGAGCTTTGCCTTTCGACTCAGCTCTCTCTTCACCACGACAGACCGGTACAGCGCCCGCTTCACTGCGGATGCTGCACCTATCCGCCTATCGATCTCACGCTCCAGTTTTCCCTCATTCGTGAACAAGACCCCGAGATACTTAAACTCCTCCACTTGGGGCAGGACCTCCTCCCCGACCCGGAGAGGGCATGCTACCCTTTTCCGGCTCAAGACCATGGCCTCGGATTTGGAGGAACTGATCCTCATCCCGGCCGCATCACACTCGGCTGCAAACCGCTCCAGCTAACTATACAGGTGACCCCCTACCTACGACTCCATCGACCTACGGCCGCCCGGACCTACGAACGTATCATATTTTAATATTTTAATATAAAATATATATTTTTTTTTGGGTGTGTTTAAATGTTTTAATTTCATGTGTACAACACTTTGTTGCAGCTGTGGTTGTTTTAAAGGCTTTATAAATAATATTTTTTAATAAAAATTAAAGAAATTATCTTTTTTTAATGATTGCGCAACTTCCGGTCCGACAGGAAATGCCTGGCAGCCATTTTAGGACTCCCGCGGTCCTCCCGGCAGCCCCATGTGAGGACTGTGTGTGTTCCAGGATTGCCTCATATGGATAAATTACTACAGTACCTGTATCTGGAATCGCTCTGTGAGCTCTGTGGACGTCTCAGGCTGGAGCAGCAGCTGCAGATTGATCGCCGATCGCGCCGCACCGCCGCTCCAACACCAGCTCATGGCCTGGCTAGCAGAAGCTAACACAGGCCTCGAGCAGCTGCCGTGGTTCGCTCGCCGGCCGCCGCGCTGCTCGGCCCGACAACAACAACGCATGGCAACCTAAGATGTCGGCTTTGACCATCTCAAAGTAAGAAATTATATTTTTATTTATTCTGTAAATGTGAATAGCAATGTTTAACATTACAGTACACTACTGTACATGCTTAAATGTGTGCGCGGCGGTCCGTTAGCGGTATTTCCGCGAGCTACGAACGGAATAAGGACCTACGAACGGGACGCTATTTTCACCCCCTAGCTACGGCAGAATCGAGCTGCGGACAGTTCTTATGTCCCAAACTCGTACGTAAGTAGGGGGTTTGCTTGTATACTGTACTGCAAATAAAGGTTGCATGAAAAAAATCTGATTTTGTTTTTAAGTAGGCTTCTGGAAATTATATGAATAAATATTTCACCTGCTGATGATGTCTTTTAGAAGTGTATTTATCTTGAGACCGTGGCTACACACGCTCACATACGTATTGGACCCCAATACTGATGAAGGTAATTTGATTAAATAACTTTTCAAACTGTCCTTCAGCAGATAACATATGGTACACTTGAACAGAACAAGGACTTTTCTAATGCTAGACATTATGAGTGTTTCCTCCAAGAAGGAAAACCATCTTTGAATTTTTTGGTTTAACAAGAGTTTCCATAAAGTGATTTTAGAGAAGTATTAAAACACACATTGAAATCAATAACTATAAACACAGGTCAATTTGACCCGAGTCAGATAATGCTAACGTCAGTATTTTAGAGTGTTGATATATTTGCACATGCTCCTCCTGATTGAAGGGGAGATAGGAGAGGGTAATGGCCACTTCAGCACTTTAGCCTCACTGACCACAAGCCCTGCTTTATGGTTCTTGACTTATTACTGCAGGAGAACTACAGTAAATTACAAAGTTAATGCCATGTGTTTGGTTTTATTTTTTAATAAACTTATAGGTTTGGATTTCTGGAAACTTTGGGTCAATTTTATGTTTTGTTTAAGGAATAGCTTTTTTGTGCCTTCCTGTAAGTTTTGCTTCTTGTGTTTGTTCTATATATCGTTGTGTTTGTTCTTCTACAGTCCTGAGTTCAGTTAATAAATGTGCCTCACACACACACTGCATTCCAACGTAGGAGCTTTCAATGTGCTTCAGGGTTTCCTGTGCTATTGGACAGACTGTCTTTAAACTTAGCTTTCTGAGCCTTTTGGTTTGTCGTATTTTCGATTGGTGTCTGGCCTTGCATATTTCAGACAGCTGTGCCTGAGTGGTTAGAGCAGTTGTCCTCCAATGCACGAGATGAGAGTTCAAATCTACCAGCAGTCACATGCCGAAGTGTCCCTGGGCAAGACACTGAACCCCTCATTGCCTCCAATGTGTTTTCCATCAGTGTATGAATGTGATAAAACACTGATTAGTCTCTTTAGAATGATTTGATCATTTACCATATTTTCCGCCTGATAAGTCTCACCTTTCCATAGGTCGCTTTGTCCAATTATTGTCAATAAATTGGAAAAATCCATAAACGTGTCGCATCTTTATTTAAGTTGCATCTATTATACGTCACCGTTACGCGGCGCGTCAGCGCGTCATTTGCCCTGCTGAAAATGGCGGCCACGAGCGAGCACGGAAGGACTTTACAAGATTAACACGGTAAAAACAATTATTTGTTTGCTGAAAATTATAGCAAAGATGTGTCTTAGCTGAACTTTTCCTTAATAAATGAACGCAATTGTCAAATCAGCTGGATTAAAAAAGTACCCTGATGCCATGTCCAGAGGACCAGACTTAGCTTTTTTAGATTAAAAAAGTAGTTTCGCTACGTGCACGCGCACGGGTGGGACAGCTATATTTCTTTTAAATTTAGCTAAATAAATGCTTAAAAATATATATTTCTTAGCTGACATTATAGCACAAGGGTTCCTGAGCTTAACCGTTCCTTAATAAATTCACGAAATGGTCAAATCTGCTGGATTTAAATTGTTTCGCTTTGACGTCTTCCAAACCGTGGCGTGCGCTACGAAAATAAATTGTAAATAAATCGAATTTCAGCTCAAATGTCTCATACAGGTAACAGTTTGTAAATGACCACCAAGTAATTCCTTTCTATGTTTGACTTTTTTTTTTTTTTTTGACTTTTTAAACTTAGCCCAACGAGCCTCCATGAAGAAACCAGCCTCCGGTAAGAAACTTGGCATTTTTACAGTTGCCGCTGTCCGCTCGAGCGTACGATCACCCCAAACATAAAAAAAAAAAACGTTTTAATCTCAACAAAGACTTTCGGAGCTGCAGTTCGGCTTGTAGAAAACCCACTCAAGTAGTAACGAGGCTCACGAACAGCTGATTTTATCTGCCCGGTGTACAAAAAACAAAACAAACCCGACCGGAAAAGGACCAAGACGCTCCTCCCACTGCGCGTCTTCAGACGCGTTCGGTGTGAACAGACATCTGTTGACAAGCAGCCAACACCGCGCGTCGGGAGCGTTTTTGCTGCTGAAGACGCGTTTGGTGGGAACCCGGCTTAACACAGTTAAGGAGTGAGTTGAATTGTCTCCCTCCTCTCCAGCAGGCTCCATTCACATAAAGGGTGCTACTTTCACTTTATGTGAAAGGGAGACAATTCAACTCACTCCTTCATCTTTAAAAACTGTGTTAGGATAGGCTAAGTGCTTGGTGACTGTACAGCACTGTACATGTATTTATTTATTATATTAAAAAATATATATATATATA
>JBBPBX010049688.1:0-11881 GCA_038048925.1 Garcialebias charrua
TTGAAGGTTATCATTGGTTGAACAAACTGTGAAATAAGGGGCAGATATAATAAGATTTCATCTTCTTTCTGCTCCTTTCATTTTATCCTACTTGTACTCTTGTATCTGATGAAACTGTCTTGTATTGTTCTTTTAAAATGAATGAATAAACATCAAATCAAATCAAAGAAGCAGAACTCACCTGAATCCAGCGTTTGGTTCAGTTTCACGAAGGAGATGTGCAACCAGCTCAGTCTGACGCAAACACACACCTGTCAGCTTTAGCGCGTTTGCACTTGTGTCTGTTAGCAAAATATCTCAGGAACGAGCAGACAGGTTTGAATGAAACTGTCAGGTCTCCAGTCCATCACAGAGACACCCTGGACAAGTCTCCAGTCCATCACAGAGACACCCTGGACAAGTCTCCAGTCCATCACAGAGACACCTCTGGACAAGTCTCCAGTCCATCACAGAGACACCTGGACAAGTCTCCAGTCCATCACAGAGACACCTGGACAAGTCTCCAGTCCATCACAGAGACACCTGGACAAGTCTCCAGTCCATCACAGAGACACCTGGACAAGTCTCCAGTCCATCACAGAGACACCTGGACAAGTCTCCAGTCCATCACAGAGACACCTGGACAAGTCTCCAGTCCATCACAGAGACACCTGGACAAGTCTCCAGTCCATCACAGAGACACCTGGACAAGTCTCCAGTCCATCACAGAGACACCTGGACAAGTCTCCAGTCCATCACAGAGACACCTGGACAAGTCTCCAGTCCATCACAGAGACACCTGGACAAGTCTCCAGTCCATCACAGAGACACCTGGACAAGTCTCCAGTCCATCACAGAGACACCTGGACAAGTCTCCAGTCCATCACAGAGACACCTGGACAAGTCTCCAGTCCATCACAGGGACACCTGGACAAGTCTCCAGTCCATCACAGAGACACCTGGACAAGTCTCCAGTCCATCACAGAGACACCTGGACAAGTCTCCAGTCCATCACAGAGACACCTGGACAAGTCTCCAGTCCATCACAGAGACACCTGGACAAGTCTCCAGTCCATCACAGAGACACCTGGACAAGTCTCCAGTCCATCACAGAGACACCTGGACAAGTCTCCAGTCCATCACAGAGACACCTGGACAAGTCTCCAGTCCATCACAGAGACACCTGGACAAGTCTCCAGTCCATCACAGAGACACCTGGACAAGTCTCCAGTCCATCACAGAGACACCTGGACAGTCTCCAGTCCATCACAGAGACACCTGGACAAGTCTCCAGTCCATCACAGAGACACCTGGACAAGTCTCCAGTCCATCACAGAGACACCTGGACAAGTCTCCAGTCCATCACAGAGACACCTGGACAAGTCTCCAGTCCATCACAGAGACACCTGGACAGGTCTCCAGTCCATCACAGAGACACCTGGACAAGTCTCCAGTCCATCACAGAGACACCTGGACAAGTCTCCAGTCCATCACAGAGACACCTGGACAAGTCTCCAGTCCATCACAGAGACACCTGGACAAGTCTCCAGTCCATCACAGAGACACCTGGACAAGTCTCCAGTCCATCACAGAGACACCTGGACAAGTCTCCAGTCCATCACAGAGACACCTGGACAAGTCTCCAGTCCATCACAGAGACACCTGGACAAGTCTCCAGTCCATCACAGAGACACCTGGACAAGTCTCCAGTCCATCACAGAGACACCTGGACAAGTCTCCAGTCCATCACAGAGACACCTGGACAAGTCTCCAGTCCATCACAGAGACACCTGGACAAGTCTCCAGTCCATCACAGAGACACCTGGACAAGTCTCCAGTCCATCACAGAGACACCTGGACAAGTCTCCAGTCCATCACAGAGACACCTGGACAAGTCTCCAGTCCATCACAGAGACACCTGGACAAGTCTCCAGTCCATCACAGAGACACCTGGACAGGTCTCCAGTCCATCACAGAGACACCTGGACAAGTCTCCAGTCCATCACAGAGACACCTGGACAAGTCTCCAGTCCATCACAGAGACACCTGGACAGGTCTCCAGTCCATCACAGAGACACCTGGACAAGTCTCCAGTCCATCACAGAGACACCTGGACAAGTCTCCAGTCCATCACAGAGACACCTGGACAGTCTCCAGTCCATCACAGAGACACCTGGACAAGTCTCCAGTCCATCACAGAGACACCTGGACAAGTCTCCAGTCCATCACAGAGACACCTGGACAAGTCTCCAGTCCATCACAGAGACACCTGGACAAGTCTCCAGTCCATCACAGAGACACCTGGACAGTCTCCAGTCCATCACAGAGACACCTGGACAGTCTCCAGTCCATCACAGAGACACCTGGACAGGTCTCCAGTCCATCACAGAGACACCTGGACAGTCTCCAGTCCATCACAGAGACACCTGGACAGTCTCCAGTCCATCACAGAGACACCTGGACAGGTCTCCAGTCCATCACAGAGACACCTGGACAGTCTCCAGTCCATCACAGAGACACCTGGACAGTCTCCAGTCCATCACAGAGACACCTGGACAGTCTCCAGTCCATCACAGAGACACCTGGACAGTCTCCAGTCCATCACAGAGACACCTGGACAGTCTCCAGTCCATCACAGAGACACCTGGACAGTCTCCAGTCCATCACAGAGACACCTGGACAGTCTCCAGTCCATCACAGAGACACCTGGACAGTCTCCAGTCCATCACAGAGACACCTGGACAGTCTCCAGTCCATCACAGAGACACCTGGACAGTCTCCAGTCCATCACAGAGACACCTGGACAGGTCTCCAGTCCATCACAGAGACACCTGGACAGTCTCCAGTCCATCACAGAGACACCTGGACAGGTCTCCAGTCCATCACAGAGACACCTGGACAGGTCTCCAGTCCATCACAGAGACACCTGGACAGTCTCCAGTCCATCACAGAGACACCTGGACAGGTCTCCAGTCCATCACAGAGACACCTGGACAGTCTCCAGTCCATCACAGAGACACCTGGACAGTCTCCAGTCCATCACAGAGACACCTGGACAGGTCTCCAGTCCATCACAGAGACACCTGGACAGTCTCCAGTCCATCACAGAGACACCTGGACAGTCTCCAGTCCATCACAGAGACACCTGGACAGTCTCCAGTCCATCACAGAGACACCTGGACAAGTCTCCAGTCCATCACAGAGACACCTGGACAAGTCTCCAGTCCATCACAGAGACACCTGGACAAGTCTCCAGTCCATCACAGAGACACCTGGACAGTCTCCAGTCCATCACAGAGACACCTGGACAAGTCTCCAGTCCATCACAGAGACACCTGGACAAGTCTCCAGTCCATCACAGAGACACCTGGACAAGTCTCCAGTCCATCACAGAGACACCTGGACAAGTCTCCAGTCCATCACAGAGACACCTGGACAAGTCTCCAGTCCATCACAGAGACACCTGGACAGGTTGTTGATGGTTATGAAGAGCTACAGACACGACTATGTCACTCATAAAAATGAAAAAACAAAACAACACTTTTCACTGGACACTACATCCAAATTAAAACAATATGATATTCACCCTATTTTTGTTTAATCATATAAATACTTTTCATTCAATTAAAATAGAAATCTTGTATTGAACGCCTTTTTTGATTTTATCATGTCCTGGACGACTGAGAATCTTCACCAGCATATTAAAATAGAAAACTATAATGAATGTAATGTAAATATTTCTCCACTGTAAATAAAGCGTAACTTTTATATCACAAAGATTATATAAGTACAGTATATATTTACAATATACAAAATCTTTTTTTGTATTGATAAATAGTTTAAACAGACACTTAAATGTATTTGTAAGACACCCTGATGCACGCTGAATAATCCACGTAGAAATATCTTAAAAAGCTAAATCAGGTCCTCCGGACATTATTAAAACAAAATAAAACAAAGGGAGTGAGAATTCTGTGATTTTATTTTATTGCTTTTTTTTGGCTTCAAGTGGCCTCAGCTTGAATGATCAATGGTATCTGGACCGTCTCTCTGCAACTGCTGTGTCTATGTCGGGTCGCTGGAAGTCGCTGCTGAGTGGAGGTGGAACGACAACTTCTTCTCTAGCCTGGTCCTCTTGTTCACCTTTGCAGAGAGCTAGTACCTTCGTCCAAACATCTTCCACATAGACTGTCAAAGGAAAACAACAAACACACATACAAAAACAATATGATTGTATTATGCCCTGATGACTTGTCATTTTATTGTATTTTAAATTGAAATTTTAGTTCACTGTGTGTTAGTTTGGTGGTGATGGACTGGAGACCTGGAAACCTGAAAACACAAACTGATATTTTTATTAAAACAGCTGAAAACAAATACACAATGATGGTCCAGCTATGGAAATTTATGTTTTTTTGACGGTATTTGATATAAATTTATTTTTAAATTTAATGATTGACATATAAACGTTTTTTTTTTATATTTAGTGAACATTTAGTACATGTAAACATGCAAATTACAACTGGAAATATGAATGATGTTTTTCAGAACGTATGTTAGAGTAAACATCCAAAATATTTAACAGATATTTTAAAAGGGACTCATTTTTTAAACTATAAATTAATGTTGAATAATTATTAGAAACATTAATTAATATATTACCATTTCAGTGCTGTGTAAGCGATTTAGATGTTGTAGAATGCCTTCAGTCTCGTCAACTTGCAGCTGCTGACTCCAGACACCTGCTCACTTCCTGAACGTGAAAAGTCTACAAAAAACGGCAGCAGCAGAAAAAAAATTACAACCTGCTGTTTCTTGTTGATCACTCGAAATAACTTTGGCTTCACTGAAGACAAATCGCTAAAATCTAAACTTTTAAATTGCTAAATTCGACGGATGCGTTTGTATCCCCCTCCATTGTTTTTCAATGTGCGCATTGGAGCAGAGTCTGGAACTTACATCATGATCACGTGACGGAAAATACCGGAAGTTTAGGGAGAAACACGGCGCAAATTTTAAACCAATTTAGAATGGATTTTTCATTAATTTAACATTTTATTTGCAAAAACGAACATAGTTCAATGATAATAAATATATATGTTGAGCCATTTTATGAAAAGTACAAAAATCATGTCTGTGGAGCTTTAAGAAACCCCCTACTGTTAAGGTGTGATGTGTTGATTCGTCAATTTACATAGGATGTGTATGTTATCTCAGGTATGTGTGTGTGTTATCTCAGCTTTCAATTTACATAGGTTGGTGCGTGTCAAAAAGCCTTTTGGATAGAGGGTGAAACGTTTTCTGTAACAAATAAAGTCCAGTTGTTTTTGTATTGAATGCTTGTTCTGATTTTATCATGTCCTGGATGACTGAGAATCTTCACCAGCATATTCCTTCAAGGTGTGCTGTTACACCTATAGAAACTCTGAAGCGTCCGAAATACAAGGTCAGCTGTGTTTTTTGTAACACTGAGCTAATTTTTTCACCTAATTACACAAAAAAAAATTATATCTTCAGTCCTTTAGAATAAATCAGAAACTATCCTGCTGATTTTAGCTGTAATGGTTTTAGTAGCGCTGAGGTGGATCTCTGTGGGGATTTGGCGCCACCTTGTGTCCAAACAGAACCTCTGCAGCACCAGTTTTTTGTTTTTATTCAAAGAAATTCAGGTTAAATGTTCTGAACGGACCGATTCTAAAATTATTTTCTGCACATAGCAGCTGTAATCTGATCAATGTTACCAACCGCTTGGGGTTTTCATGAAAATGACCAAGCATTTCACAGTAAATAACAGAAAATAAAATCATTGATTATTAGCGCTAAAACTTCAGCGTTTCTTAAATGTTTTAAGGGATAAACTTTGTTTTATATTATATGAAATGTTTACTTGAGAAACAGACTACGCAATAATCTCATACCAGTTTGATGTGCACGTAAATTAAAATCATTGCCATTGGAAACAGCCAAAGGAGCTAAAAATTGGTTAAACTTGTCGGCCACGTTTGTTTACGCTACAACCAGTCTAATGTCATGTGACTCAGGCTTCCACATTGTTTTGTTTACACTGAGTGCAGACCTGCATTTCAAAATGTTCTATTGTATCAGTTAAACTACCAGAATAAACTCTTTCAAACCACACCATTTATGTTTAGTTTACCTTTTTGTAGCTTTAATGATCACTTATATAGAAAATATTTAAATCTTCTGTTTGAAAGTTCAAATATTTAGAGTTTAATTTTTTTATTTAAATGACCGTGTTTCAAATTTGAAAGTTTAAAAGCACAAAATACTGTATTGAGATTTTGGAGATACAGTATAGTCATGTTTTTTCATTCAACCTTTATTTAGTCAGGTAAATCTTATTGAACCTCATGGGCTCATATTTACGAAAGCGACCTGCAAATGTTTAATGTTGTAAACCAACTAAACGAAGAGGAAAGTTGATCAAAATCTATAATCGTTTTGTTTTTGATATGCCTTATCTGCATCTGTAACCTTTTTGTACATAAATAAAAAATATATACCTATAGTAGCATATTCTTTAAAAAAAAAAAAAAGGAAAAACAAGAGTAGCTCAGATTGTTTGAAAACAGTTCTGAATTAACTTTTTTTAATGTTTTAATTAATAAACCCACTCTGCTCTGGAGAATAAATTATCGGTGACATTTTTTTAATAAAAATTAGTATTTTGTTCGCACTAAATTCTTTTAAACCTCCAACATTGGTTTTAAAATAAGAAGTTTTTGAGTTGAGAAAAAGTTTGAGATCTTCTAGTTGAGCTGCTTTGTGAGGGTTTTACTGATCTGTCAGCACTCAGACTGTTCACTCAGAATGACCCTCAGCTACTACCACTCCAAGATTTACCTCCATTTCTGTCAAGCAGACCCGAGTTAGCTGATGTCAATTAGCTGCGGCGGCCATCTTGAGTCCGGTTCATTAGGTACAGATGTACATCCAATGATTACTTTTTGCATTTTTCATTGAAATCCTGAGAAATTTTGCTAACAAACATATCCAGACACAGTACACAACCACCTACCTGTCATGATGGTGAGCGATAGTTACCTGCTCAGCTTAGGGTTTGTGTTGTGTCCAAGAAACTTACCAAAAAAAAAAATCTGTACCAAAACACAAAAAAACAGAGAAATTGCATTTCCTGTGAAAATGCAGTGTGAATGCATATTGTTGAATAACTTAATTGCGGAACAACAGCTAAAATTGAATGAAAAAAAGAGGCTGAAATGAAGGAACAAGCCCAGATTAGCAGAAGAAAGAAGAAAAAACATATTTGCTGAATTAAGTTTAAATAAGCAGAAACAAGCACAAAAATAAGATGGCAAAAAACAAACAACAAAAAAGCTGAAATTAGCAACAACAAAAAAATAGCTGAAAAGTAGCTGAAAAGACAGAAAGAAGCTTACCAGAAGGAAGTCGAAAGAGCTGAAATTAGGTTAAAATGTGGAATTGGCTGAAAAGACTAAAAGTTGCATAAAACAGCAAAATAGTGGCTGAAATAATTGAAACAAGCAGAAAACAACTGAAAGGAGCATAACAAGCTGAAATTACTAGAAAGAAGTTAATTAAACTGAAAGTAGCAGAAATTACCATGAAAAACAGCTGAAATTATGCTAAATAAAAATGTAGCTGAAAATCTCGAACAAGCTTAAATTAGCAGAAGAAAGCAGAAATAACAAGTTTGTCCAATTAGGATGAAAGAATTAGAAATGAGCACAAAGAAAAAGTAGAAATTATCTGAAAAACAAACTGGGAAACAAAATGGCTGAAAGTAGCTAAAAAATAACAGAAAGAAGCTTAAATTACCAAAAGGAAGTGGAGCACATTTTTGCTGAATTAGGCTGAAAAAAGTTGAAATGAGTTAAAAAAAAAATGTGGAATTAGATGAACATGCTAAAATTAGCATAAAAACTGCTAAATAGTAGCTGAAATAGCAGAAAAACATGAAACGCAGAAATAAGCTAAAAGGAGCAAAACAAGCTGAACAATGTTCAGTCAGGTCATCTGGACAATTTTTTTTTTTTTGGAGAGACATTTCGCCCTCCATCTGAAGGGCTTGTCAGTCTGAGGAGTCACAAACAAACTGTTTCCCCACTTAGCAGTACACAGTGGACCAACCAGTTTGCTGGTGATAAGATAACCACTTGGCTGTAGCTGCCTGGGAGGAGTCAACGGGGGAGAGGACGATCCCCAGAAACCATCTTATCACCAGCAAACTGGTTGGTCCACTGTAGGGGTGTACTGTTTAGTGGGGTAACAGTTTGTTTGTGACTCCTCAGATTGATGAAGCTCTTTGGATGAAAGGTGAAACATCTCTCAAAAAAAAGAAGAAGAAAGAAACCATCCAGATGACCTGACTGAACTTTGTTGGATTTTTTTTAAACCTGGATTATTGAGCATGAACTTTGATAACAGCTGAAATTAGCAGAAAGAAGTTTGAAGAAGCACAGAAATGTTGTAGTTAGCAGAAAGGATCTAAAAGGAGCACAAAACAGCTGAAAAACAGCTAAAATTAGCTGAATTAAAAATAAAAAAAAATAATTCACAATGAAGCTGAAAGAAGCTGAAGCAGACCAAAATGTGAAAGGAGCAGTAAAAGGTTTTAAACACATCTTAAGAGTTGAAGGATGTAAAATGAGCTGAATTCATTTTCTATGAGGGAAAAAAATGGCAGAAAAGGCTAAATATTTCAAAAAGCTAAAGTTGCACTAATACCAAAAGCCATACTGTAGCTGGATTGTCCTGAACGAGCTGAACGTTTTGATTTATGATTTGTTGAAATAGCTTGAAAAACTGTAGGACGAGAATATGCTGAAAAACGTACGGAAGAATGTATAGAAACCCGGAATAATAAATATAAACAGGATCACAATAGTGTGAATGCTTCATAAACATTCCCACAATAAACCATTTAGCTTCTGTCTTTGCTCAGTAAAAGTTCCCTTTTTTTGTAGAAATGTGAAGGTTTTTTCTGATAAGTTCCTTTTTGGTTCCAACGCCTCTTTCCCTCGTTCCAAATGAATGAAATTCAAAAGCTGTTAAAACACAAAAGCTTAAAAAGTTCTGAAAAACAACAAGATGATAAAACTTCATTTAATCAAACCATTTTTGAAAAATTTACAGTGAAAATTCACCTCGTACGTTTAAAGACTTTTCCCTAAAATACACGTAAACTTCACCACAAACACTTTCTACGATTTCAACCCACGGTGACGGACCGAACGTTTCCTTATCGATCTGAAACAACAGAATCATCCTAAAACCAGGGTCGAATGAGGGATGATAGTGGCAGAGATGAAAAGAAGAGTCAGTCAACATCAGTTGGGTGAAAGTGAATGAATCTGAGGCATGCTGGGAAATATTTTTGACATCAGAGAAGAAATAAGTTCCAAGTTCTTCCTGCAGAGGGCAGCACCGCCTCCTGAATCTGGAGTTCTCGCATATTTCATAACCGATTAGTGTCTCGGGAACAACAGCAGGTCCTGTAAATCTCCTGTCCCAATAATCCACTTGAAACTCGTCCTGCGTTCCGAGTCAAAGATTAAACTCGGATGATGCTGATGGAGGACGAGGCTCGGTGTAGCTGCAAGAGAAGAAGAAATCAAAAAAGGCGTTCAATAAATTTCAACTGGACTTTATTTGTTACAGAAGACGTTTCGACCTCTATCCAGAGGGCTTTATCAATTCTATGAGCAGACTGCGAGTGGAGTTATAACAGTCTTAGGAGACACGCACCAACCTATGTAAATTGCAAGCTGAGGTAACACATACATGTAAATTGACAAATCACACCTTAACAGTAGGGGTTTCTTGAGGTCTCTGACAGAAGACACACATGTAAATTGACAAATCACACCTCACAACCCAACAGCAGAGGCTTCTCAAAAAACTTTGCTAGTCTAATTCCCAGACAAAGCACCTCTGCTCCCATCCGGTGTAAAACGTCTGGGAATCAGCCCCAAAACTGCGTTATAAGTCTTGGAAAGTTGAAAGAGAAAAAGAAGAGACGCAAACAGGAAGTCAAAGAGTTCAGGAAGCGAATCGGTGTAAAACTTAGCTTATAGAACCATAATCATCTGTTTTAGTCTTAATACCTGTCAAAATGCTTAATTTTGACAGGGCTTTCATGCTTTAACATGATTTCTACATCATTAAATGATTGTTTGGGTGTAACTCAAACTCTTCATTACAAATATTCCTCAACTTTGTTTACAAATAAATTTGGCAATCAGTTATGAAAATTCTCCTGACAGAGTTCATCGCGTCTCTGAGTCTATCATTCTCCCTGAGCTCTTAACATTTGAGAAGAAGTCTGTTGGAGTCAGCTTCCCCACCATCACAGACATCTACACCTCCAGATGCAGGAAGAGAGCCATCTCCATCATGAAGGACATCACTCACCCAGCACACACTTTTTGCCCTGCTCCCCTCGGGAAGGAGGTTGAGGAGCATTAAGTGTAGAACCACTAGACCGAGGAACAGCTTCTACCCCGAGGCTTTTAGACTCATGAATATCTAACTAGAATAATCACTGTGATGCCACTTTATTGATATGTGCTGCTGTTTATCCATGCTGCTTATCTCATGCTGCTGATTGTTTCATGCTGCTGTCTTTATTCATACTCATCTGCTCACACAGACTCATGTTCGTGCTGCTGTTGTTCGGCATATTGTTTTGCACTATCAGTGTTTAGTTTATATCTTGGTTTATATCTTGGTTTATATCTCGGTTTATATCTCGGTTTATATCTTGGTTTATATCTTGGTTTATATCTTGGTTTATATCTTGGTTTATATCTTGGTTTATATCTTAGTTTATATCTTAGTTTATATCTTGGTTTATATCTTAGTTTATATCTTGGTTTATATCTTGGTTTATATCTTGGTTTATATCTTGGTTTATATCTTGGTTTATATCTTGGTTTATATCTTGGTTTATATCTTGGTTTATATCTTAGTTTATATCTTAGTTTATATCTTAGTTTATATCTTGGTTTATATCTTGGTTTATATCTTGGTTTATATCTTGGTTTATATCTTAGTTTATATCTTAGTTTATATCTTGGTTTATATCTTGGTTTATATCTTAGTTTATATCTTAGTTTATATCTTAGTTTATATCTTGGTTTATATCTTAGTTTATATCTTGGTTTATATCTTAGTTTATATCTTGGTTTATATCTTGGTTTATAACTTAATTTATATCTTAGTTTATATCTTAGTTTATATCTTGGTTTATATCTTGGTTTATATCTTGGTTTATATCTTGGTTTATATCTTGGTTTATATCTTGGTTTATATCTTGGTTTATATCTTGGTTTATATCTTAGTTTATATCTTAGTTTATATCTTGGTTTATATCTTGGTTTATATCTTGGTTTATATCTTGGTTTATATCTTGGTTTATATCTTAGTTTATATCTTAGTTTATATCTTGGTTTATATCTTGGTTTATATCTTGGTTTATATCTTGGTTTATATCTTGGTTTATATCTTGGTTTATATCTTGGTTTATATCTTAGTTTATAACTTAGTTTATAACTTAGTTTATAACTTAGTTTATATCTTGGTTTATATCTTGGTTTATATCTTGGTTTATATCTTGGTTTATATCTTGGTTTATATCTTAGTTTATAACTTAGTTTATAACTTAGTTTATATCTTAGTTTATATCTTGGTTTATATCTTGGTTTATATCTTGGTTTATATCTTGGTTTATATCTTGGTTTATATCTTAGTTTATAACTTAGTTTATAACTTAGTTTATATCTTAGTTTATATCTTGGTTTATATCTTGGTTTATATCTTGGTTTATATCTTGGTTTATATCTTGGTTTATATCTTAGTTTATATCTTAGTTTATATCTTAGTTTATATCTTGGTTTAT
>JBBPBX010049688.1:12123-25253 GCA_038048925.1 Garcialebias charrua
CCAAGATATAAACTAAGATATAAACTAAGATATAAATTAAGTTATAAACCAAGATATAAACCAAGATATAAACTAAGATATAAACCAAGATATAAACTAAGATATAAACCAAGATATAAACTAAGATATAAACTAAGATATAAATTAAGTTATAAACCAAGATATAAACCAAGATATAAACTAAGATATAAATTAAGATATAAACCAAGATATAAACCAAGATATAAACTAAGATATAAACCAAGATATAAACTAAGATATAAACTAAGATATAAACCAAGATATAAACCAAGATATAAACCAAGATATAAACCAAGATATAAACCAAGATATAAACTAAGTTATAAACTAAGTTATAAACTAAGTATAAACTAAGATATAAACCAAGATATAAACCAAGATATAAACCAAGATATAAACCAAGATATAAACCAAGATATAAACTAAGTTATAAACTAAGTTATAAACTAAGTTATAAACTAAGATATAAACCAAGATATAAACCAAGATATAAACCAAGATATAAACCAAGATATAAACCAAGATATAAACTAAGTTATAAACTAAGTTATAAACTAAGTTATAAACTAAGATATAAACCAAGATATAAACCAAGATATAAACCAAGATATAAACCAAGATATAAACCAAGATATAAACTAAGTTATAAACTAAGTTATAAACTAAGATATAAACCAAGATATAAACCAAGATATAAACCAAGATATAAACCAAGATATAAACCAAGATATAAACCAAGATATAAACCAAGATATAAACTAAGATATAAACTAAGATATAAATTAAGTTATAAACCAAGATATAAACCAAGATATAAACTAAGATATAAACTAAGATATAAACCAAGATATAAACTAAGATATAAACCAAGATATAAACTAAGATATAAACTAAGATATAAATTAAGTTATAAACCAAGATATAAACCAAGATATAAACTAAGATATAAATTAAGTTATAAACCAAGATATAAACCAAGATATAATATAAACTAAGATATAAACCAAGATATAAACTAAGATATAAACTAAGATATAAATTAAGTTATAAACCAAGATATAAACCAAGATATAAACCAAGATATAAACCAAGATATAAACCAAGATATAAACCAAGATATAAACCAAGATATAAACCAAGATATAAACTAAGTTATAAACTAAGTTATAAACTAAGTTATAAACTAAGATATAAACCAAGATATAAACCAAGATATAAACCGACATATAAACCGAGATATAAACCGAGATATAAACCGAGATATAAACCAAGATATAAACCAAGATATAAACTAAACACTGATAGTGCAAAACAATATGCCGAACAACAGCAGCACGAACATGAGTCTGTGTGAGCAGATGAGTATGAATAAAGACAGCAGCATGAAACAATCAGCAGCATGAGATAAGCAGCATGGATAAACAGCAGCACATATCAATAAAGTGGCATCACAGTGATTATTCTAGTTAGATATTCATGAGTCTAAAAGCCTCGGGGTAGAAGCTGTTCCTCAGTCTAGTGGTTCTACACTTAATGCTACTCAACCTCCTTCCCGAGGGGAGCAGGGCAAAAAGTGTGTGCTGGGTGAGTGATGTCCTTCATGATGGAGATGGCTCTCTTCCTGCATCTGGAGGTGTAGATGTCTGTGATGGTGGGGAAGCTGACTCCAACAGACTTCTTCTCAAATGTTAAGAGCTCAGGGAGAATGATAGACTCAGAGACGCGATGAACTCTGTCAGGAGAATTTTCATAACTGATTGCCAAATTTATTTGTAAACAAAGTTGAGGAATATTTGTAATGAAGAGTTTGAGTTACACCCAAACAATCATTTAATGATGTAGAAATCATGTTAAAGCATGAAAGCCCTGTCAAAATTAAGCATTTTGACAGGTATTAAGACTAAAACAGATGATTATGGTTCTATAAGCTAAGTTTTACACCGATTCGCTTCCTGAACTCTTTGACTTCCTGTTTGCGTCTCTTCTTTTTCTCTTTCAACTTTCCAAGACTTATAACGCAGTTTTGGGGCTGATTCCCAGACGTTTTACACCGGATGGGAGCAGAGGTGCTTTGTCTGGGAATTAGACTAGCAACGTTTTTTGAGAAGCCTCTGCTGTTGGGTTGTGAGGTGTGATTGGTCAATTTACATACAAGGTGTGTCCCAATCCGACGGCTGCATACTACCAAGGACCCGGCCTACCCGGTACACGGAGGCCGGGTCCTTCAAACATCAGGTAGACCGGAAGTCCGCGGCTGTGAATTTCTTTTGAATTGGGACAGGTCTAGCCTTCACGGTTACGTCGGAGTACGTCATGTTGCCTAGCAACCGTGACAGCGCTCAGCCTAAGGAAGAAAGGAGCTTGAAATGCTGTTGTTTTTACTGCTTTTTTTAATTCTAGAGGAAATACAGAACTTTATCACTGCTGGTGGCATGTTTTATAACTTCTGCTGACAGATATATCCAACTTACTTTTTTTTGGCTATAAACTGTAGTTTCATGGATAATTTCATTGTCAGTATTAACTTTGTTAACTTGTGCATAATAAATAAATGTTAACTTGTGTATAATAAATAAATCAAAAATCTATCTTATTTACTAATAATTTAATAAAACAATATACTAGAATAATATTTATATTTTATTTAAAATTTTAAATAAATAACTTATTTGAAATTTAGAATACAGCATAACATTTTCCAATATTTTATTGTATAAAATCCATTACTACATAAAGGGGTTGTAAAAAAAAAGTTAAAAACAGGGTCTTTCATCTATTTTATTAATAAAATAGCGTTTTCATTGAGCATCAGTAGATTAAGCCTCATTATTACTTTAATATCTTATAAAAAATAAATCTTAAACTAAATGTTTTGTTGTTCTCTACATGTCCTGAACCAGACCAGACCCTTGTACTGTAGGATTAATCTGAATATCCCAGTCCTGGACCGTTACTTTAACCAAGAAGATCCTAGACTGGACTTGTGATGATGCAGGGAGTCTCTGGAGGTGTTGCTTCATCTCCTGGACCTGGATTCATGACATGGTTGGGGGCGACAACTGTTTTCTGGCTGGCAGATGGAGCATCTTGCAGGTGGTCTCAGTCAGGAGTGTTTGGGACGCCTCGTTCTGCTGTCCATCATGGTGTCATCCACCTGCCTAAAAACCCAGAGGACCTGCAGGTGGTGTCCCGTGGGTTTGCAGAGCTGGCAGCCACAGAACTTTTTGTTGTTTTGAATTAACTTACTGTTAATAAAATGAATTATAGACAACTAGTTTTTGTAATCAATTTATTTTTTCAAAATTAGAACAAAACAAAGACCAACACATTTTTCAAACTCATAAATATACCGGTAATTTATTTACCGGTATTTGCATTTTTTTCTAGAATACTAAATAATCTTTCCATCATCTCCCTACTTTCATTCAACCTTCTCTCTTCTGCCTCCCTCTGCAGCTTCATATCCTCCCTCTGCAGCTTCATATCTTCTCTGATTAAGTCCATTAACTCATCCTCTCTGTTCTTCTTCCTCTTTCTTCCTCGTCTCTGTTCCGTTCTTTCCTCCTCCTCAGCCCTCCTCCAGGGCGGACACCTCAGCTGACAGATGGTCCCGCAAGAGAGCACCGCTGACTGCCTCCATATCAGCCTCCCCCTCATCCTCTGCACCGTCATCGTCAGGCTCATCCTCCGGGGCCACAACGTCTCCAGCGCTGAGGCAGATGTTGTGGAGGATGCAGCATGCTGTTATGACCTGTAATGCAGAATTAAAAAATAATTATATATATATACACCGGTCGGTATGTGTGTGTGTGTGTGTCTACACCGGTATGTGTGTGTGTAAGAAATTGAGTTATCACTGGGTGTTCACTTACGTGAGGTACAAAGGTGTGGTGCACCTCCAGCGCTTGCAGGAAGATGGCCCTGAATCGTGTCTTCATCATTCCAAAAGCACGCTCAATAATAGAGCGTGCTTTGGAATGATGACTGTTGAAGCGCTGGGCTCCCACACCTTGTAGTGGCCTCTTGTATGGGGTGATGAGAGGGAGCGGACGTTGGAGGCATGGGTACCCTCCATCTGCGAGGATAAAATGCCCTGGAGGAGGGTAGACTGACTGTCTGTAAAGTGGGCTGTGGCGGAGCACCCTGGAATCGTGCACCGACCCAGGCCAGCCCACGTACGTGTCCATGAAGCGGCCCCGATGGTCACACACTGCCTGCAGGATGATTGAAGGAAACAGCTTTCTGTTTCTGTAGGAGTCACCATCAGGGCCGCTCGGAGGCTTGATGCGGATGTGACAGCCATCAATTGCACCTACTGCTTTAACAAAGGCTCTGTGGCGTGCCAGCCCTTCAAACCCACGGGAGATCACCTCCAGGTCTGCTGGGTTTGTTGGCAGACGGATGACCTGGTGGCAAATGGACACCACCTTTTCCGTCATGTGATGGACGATGCGGTGGACAGTTGAACGAGGCATCCCAAACGCTCTTGAGACCACCCTGTATGATGCCCCACTTGCCAGCCAGAAGAGAAACACAAGGGTCTCAATTGTGGTTCCCCAGCCATGCCGTCGATCCAGGTTCAGGAGGTGCAGCAACACTGCCAGAGACTCCCTGCTTAATCTGAAATCTGGTCTAGTATCTTCTTCTTGATTAAAGAAACAGTCCAGAACTGGGACACTCAGGTTAATCCTGCAGTACAATGGTCTGGTCTGGTTAAAGAAATGTAGAGAAAAATAAAAACATTATTTAATGGTATGAATGTAATTTTTCTATGGTATCAAAGCATAATCACAATTACAAGGCTTGAGGTAAGTGATGCTCGGTGAAAACACTTGAGTGCTATTTTATTAATGAAATAAAAGAAATGAAAGACCCTGTTTTTAACATTTTTACAACCACTTAAGTACCGATGTATTTTATACAATACATCTATAAAAAAAAGCTAAGTCTGGTCCTCTGGGCATTCACAAAACAAAGCAAAAAAAAAATGGTAGAAACGTTTCGTCGATCTTTTTTTCTACCTGGATTATTGAGCATGCATCAGGGTATTTTATACAATACAATTAATATTGGATAATGTTATGCTGTATTCTAAATTTAAGGTAATTTACAGATTACATTAATTTAATAGTAAATTGATTACATTTTATTGAATTAATAACTTAAAAAGACCCATTTAGATTTTATTTTTGCACAAGTTAATAGTTAATACAGCCACTTTCTTTCAGCCACTGAAATTATCCATGAAAGCTAACTGGCTATTATCCATGAAACTAGCTTAATAAAACAGTTATTCCTTGAAATTCTGTGGACTTTAAAACAGTTACCTGGATATCATTGTCCCTCAGCCGAAGATACAAAACTTTCCGCCGGCGATAAAGTGTTTTATCTTATATAAAAAAAGAGCATTTAACAAAATTAACGGAATTAAATCGATCTCCATTTTTTTCCCGCTGGGCGCCTTCACGGTTGCTAGGCAACATGACGTACTCCGACGTAACCGTGAAGGCTAGACCTGTCCCAATTCAAAAGAAATTCACAGCCGCGGACTTCCGGTCTACCTGATGTTTGAAGGACCCGGCCTCCGTGTACCGGGTAGGCCGGGTCCTTGGTAGTATGCAGCCGTCGGATTGGGACACAGCTACATTTAAAAGTGTATTCTGTCGCTTCGTCTGCCATTACGTTCATCCAAAATGTTCCCTCAATGCGCACGCGCAGAGTAAACGCAATGCATTTTGGGATAGCCTCCGTCTGGAAGGATCCACCGGACCCGTCCTTCAAATTCGGGGAAAAGAAGGCCGCATTCGTCGGCCGCATCGAAGCAGTCTTCGAATTGGGACAGGCCTTGGCGCATCGCTGTGACGTCAGCGGCCTTCAAATGCGGCCTAGACCCATGCAGCCGTCGGATTGGGACACACCTCTAGAGATATCTATGGTTGTCCCACCCCGCCACTTCCGGGAACATGAGTCATTGATTGGACGAGAGGGCATTTGGCTTTTGAACCGGAAGTCATACTGCACGTTACACAGTAAACATGAAAGGTTCTGCAGACTTCAGTTTTACATTTAGGACAACAGCAAAAGACAAGAAAATTGCACCGATATGGATCTTAAGAACTGTTGCAAGAGGCAGATACTTGTAAATGAGGAGACTCAACAGTCAGACTTCGGGTAAGTAAAAAAAAAAAAAACGCAGAAATGTTCTTCAGCACAACAGATAACCACACTCTTCCCAGATTGTTCAATGTAATTAGAAATTTAAATAAACTTCTTTATTTTCATACACATGTCAGTGTACAAGTTAACCAAAGTAATTTTGTGCTCTCTGTAACAGCTGCCAGGGAAGATGAGTATTTTTTTAGCAGGAAAGATGATTGCTGTATGTATTACACACAGGGGAGATGCACCACACTTCCTGTCCAAGAACCTCGTCAACCACATGATGGGGAATCCAACTTTCAGTGCCACTGTCGAAGATGTGATGATGAGGAGGCACCAAAGTTCTACGACAGGTAGGAGCTAGGCTCATGCAAGCACTATCAAACACCTGGAGAATAGTTTTAGATTCAAATGAAGATTTTTTTTTATGCTTTATTTATCTGGTTTGAAAGGACAGTTTTGTACCTAGCAACACAGTGGTATAATCACAAATTAAATCATTTTAATCCTAAATTCTAATTTATTACAGAAGTAGCCAAATTGATATTTTGTATGTTTTTCACGCTGTAAACAGCTGTTTTTTGTTTGTTTGTTTTTTAGGTCCTCGAAGCTGATACGGATGAATCATTGCAAGATATAGTATTGCAGAACGGCAACCTTTTTGAAATGAAATGGCTGGATGCCTCCGAATTGTCAAGAATTTTCAGAAGCAAGCTTTTGTGGAGGACTATCTCAAATGGTACATCATTTGTACATGACGCAGTATGACTTCAGTAATGCCATTTATATGTTTATATGTTCATCACCACAGCAAATGACATTACGAGACCTTCATGTATTTATTAAAAGCTAAATAAAAACCCCAACTTTACTTTGCCTAGTATATGAGACTATGCATTTCAAATTAGTCCAAATATATTCCAACAAAAATTTTGGTTGTGAAGGGCATTTAACACACGTTTAAGGATATTGAGTAGTTCATTTCTATGCTACAATACAATGATTACACTGTTCTATATCTGTCCTCAACAGATTCAAAGATGGATTGGCAAGTCTAGGGTTCTTCGCTGCACTACAGCAGAATCCCAGTGTTATGTTTCTCTGACAAGACCCTGACTGCTTCAGACTTGGAGAACATAGACCACCTCTCAGCCCAGTAGGAAGCAACAGGTGACAGAAGGAAACCAAAACACTTTGCTTTTGGGGAGATTATCTGCTTGATTCTGAAGGTTTGCACGGACAGATTGTTTTATTGTTCAAAATGTTTGGAAATGTTGGATTTTAGTTTTAATGAAAATAAAGCAAAAACAAGGAATTAAGTTTTCCTTAATGCAGTGTCCAATAACTACAATTACCGTATTCACTGTATTTTTTACAGAGAAAGTGGCGGCTGTGTCTCTCGAAGAATTGCTCAGAATAACAATTCAGAGGAGCTGAAGGCCACTATCAGAGCAACCTGGGCTCTCATAACACCTGAGCAGTGCCAGACTGATCCACTCCACGCCATGCCGCATCGCTGCAGTAATCCAGGCAAAAAAGGAGCTCCAAGTAATCAGTCTGTGTGTAATGAATGAATATACAAGTTTCACTTTTTGAATGGATTTACTGAAATAAATTTACTGAAATAAAACTTTTTCACGATAATTTAAGTTTATGACCAGCACCTGGTTACTGATCATCCAACAATGTTCAGTCAGGTCATCTGGATAGTTTTTTTTTTCTTGTGAGAACAAAAAAAAAAAAAAGAAGAAACTGTCCAGATGACTTGACTGAACATTGTCATTTTACCATAATCATTTCATTATAATGTTAAATGTTTTTAGTTTTGTTTTATACTGTGATTGGAACTTTACATTTATTCTTTAATTTCATCTTAATGTTTGGAACATTCTAGTAAAGCTGTAAATTGTTATAAAATTTGTTGACGTAAATTTTGATTATCTCTTGTTGGCTGTACCTCATCTGTGGATTTTGTTTAAAACAGGTCTCATGTACAACATGAGTCCTTGTGAATCAATGAGACTAACCTTGTATAAATAAAGGTTTAATGAGAAAAAGATTCTGTGTAAACCTTGAAGAGAAACAGTCAGTTTAAGACTTGTTCACATGGTGGTAAAAACGTGGTCTAAATAAATCAACTAAAGTGTAATAGAACCATTTTATTTTGTACAATGATGTTTGTTTAACAAAAAATATTGGATCTAACGTTTACTTTCAGAATGGCTGACTTCGAATATCTTATTCACATATGGATTTAGAAGACTTGTGGTAAAATATAAACGAGTATTATTTGTTGCCTGCCAGATCAAACCAAAATTGACAAGAAAAACAGAAATGTGTACATTGAAAAAAATCTAAAAAAAGAAATACTGTAAGATTTATCATTACTAAAGTCAGCATCACACAAATACAATATTTACTTGTTTAAATGTAATGGAAGAACAGGTAACAAAAAAGAAATTGAAAGTACATGACATGTATCAAGTGTACAAAATTAATTGCTGAGTATTTTTTTTCAAGTGCAGAAAATACCTCAGCAAGACCAACGGACGTTAATACCATCTTATCATTAATACCATAAGCTCGACAATTTGGGCAACACTCTGTTAGTTCTTTCATTCTGCCATGCAGGTCCTGCAGCCAACGATGGGAGCAGCATGTGATGAAACCATGGGCACCTGCACGCCACCTGAAAATTGGATGAAATAAAGTTATATTTTTATAGCAGTGTTTGACAATTGTATATATGAGAACACTTTACAACAGTTGTAGGATGAAGAGGAAGATGTGATAATTCAGAGGAGCTGAAGGCCACTATCAGAGCAACCTGGGCTCTCATAACACCTGAGCAGTGCCACAGACTGATCCATTTCTACCTGGATCTAATCTACCTGGATTATTGAGCATGCATCAGGGTACTTTACAACAGTATTTACATGATGTGCATTCACAGTTAAGAACACCTGACCGCTGCTGGAACTACCACTGTTCTAGCTTCACTAGTATATTTTTTTTATAAAGTACTGTGTACATATGTAGTGTGTGTGATGTAGTTGGTTTGCTTTTATTACTTCCTGTATGGAAGATACTCCTAATTTCATTGTACATTTTACTGTACACTGACAGTAATGTCATTCATTAATTCATAGCGACACCTCCAGGGAAACTATCGCTTAGAGTCCGAACAAACTAAAGGTTATCTATAAATACTACTGTGCATTTAAAGCATGCAACTGATATATTAAGATTTGTGGTGACTGCAGATTAAAGCTGAGCACAGATTACACAGCTGCCCAGTGTAAATATTAAAACTGAAGAAACTTGTTTTAGCATTTGTGCTACGTCAACTTAAACAGCTAATTGCTGGTACACTTGCTAACTAGCACACACTAGGTTAGTTCTCTGTGGACAAATATACTTATAGTTTGCAAAATCGGGGGCTTCATTTAACATTTCAATGAGCATGTTATGTAAACAACACATTATGCCGCACGCGTAATGTAACTGAAATGTACGTCAATAAAACTTCATTACCTTGAAGATCCTTCTGAGTTCTTCCAGCGTCATGTCTTCTTTAAGCATGAACAAAACACCCTGATGCATGCTCAATAATCCAGGTAGAAAAATCTAACAAAACAGTTTATAGCTACAGGCTAAAGCATAGCATGCTAACTGTACCTCCGTGTGTGTGTGCGCGTGTGCGCGTGCGTGTGTGTGTTCGGTTTTATGTTAATAAAGTAAAAAAAAATACTGAAAAAAATAGTTTGTCTTAATCAGTAGTGGAAAAAATACTCAAACACTGTACTTAAGTAAAAGTACAAATAAACAGACAAAAATATACTCTAGTAAAAGTAGAAGTACCATATTAATATTTTTACTTAAGTAAAAGTAAATAAGTACTTGCTTTTAAAAATACTTAAAGTATTAAAGTAAAAGTAATTGCTGAATGTATTACCTAATGCAATGGCCTACAATACCATTAAGTGTGTGTACTGTATGTAAATTTTCTGCATTACATAAATGTAACCTCATCAAATGGTGAATTAGTTCAGAATAATTCAGGTCTGCGTTGTGTTATTAAGGACCAGGAGACAGGATGAGGTGAAACGTTGTTTATCTGTACAGAACAGAATATGGACTGATCATAAATCAGGTTCATCACAGCGGGTACAGCACCTCATGCCCATCTCGTATGAACTGGCCAACTGCCGTATTTACAACATTAATATTAAACAGAAATACAAATAAATAAAATAATGTGTACCTGTACAGAACAGAATATGGACTGATCATAAATCAGGTTCATCACAGCGGGTACAGCACCTTATGAGGAAAATCATTTCATGTCAGCATCAAGCTAACATAATATTTTACTGGAGCGTTTAACTCAGTGGACCTACCTCATGCCCATCTCGTATGAACTGGCAATGAGATGTCTGTGTTCACAATATTTATAACCGCCAATCAGCCAGAGGGGGCGCTGTTTCACCCATTACACATGAACCTAAACTTGGAAGTAATGACAAGTGGAATTATATTCAATATTAACTATGTTACACTCCCTCCTGCTGAATTCCACTTGCCCCATTACAACAACCAAAACAAAACAACCAAATGAAAGCAAGTAAGAGAAAAAAAAACAGTACAGGCACATATACATAAATGGAATAAGACCACTATTCAATTGCACAGGAAACCAATATACAACCACCGTTTCCAAAATCGCTTGTGAGGTACAATCACATCAAATTCACAGTTACAAACACCCAGTCACTAGACTATCCTGAGAGGATCAGTATGAGAAAAGGTTGGCCAAACCCCATCTACATACATAAGGGAAAAAAAATATGCCCATTTACATATTTTGTTAATGTGTAACTGCAAACTCACCTCCCAAATAGCAAAACAAACATGAAATATGAAAATTGTTACAACACCTCTAGGTCAAAGTTGAAACAAATTAAACTGTAGTTTTTTTTTCATATACAAGAACTTATCAGACTAATGCTGTTCTTTGGTGCATCATTTCAATAAATCTGGTCACTGGTCTCAACAACCGTCCAGCTCTAGATCTACGGTCAGTCGCACCATCAACTACTGTCACTGTAGTAGTTACTGTAGCAGGTATGTCAGTGAGAGTGTCAGTAACAGGAGCCGGAAATGTCTCTGGGCAAGCCGTCAGGACTGCTGAGCAACCAGAGTCTGCTGAACTGCTGTCCGTCAACGCAGGTCCTGTGGCTCCTTCCAGCACGGTGCCCTCCACCTGCTCAGCATCCTCCACATCTGTCTCACTGCCTGCTCCCAAAGGTAGGTCAGATACCCACGCTCTTGTTCTAAACTCTGCTGAGTCAGAAATAGCATCACTGATGGCTGACCTCCCAGCACTTGGGTCAAGTGAACTTGATGTTTGAGATAGTACAGCCTCCTCCTGGTCATCATGGTTGTCCTCAGGTAGAGGCAGAAAGTTTACTGGCATTATCAGATTGCGGTGGACCACTTTTACTTGGCCTGTAGTGGGATTCTGGATCCTGAAAGTGTGGTTCTCATCATCTTTTCCAATCACCACATACACCGTGCTATCCCAGCGGTCAGCAAGCTTCCTTTTTCCAGGTCCTCCTTTGTTGGCCAGCAGCACTCTGTCGTTCACTTCCACAAGTACACCACGTACTCTCCGGTTGTATAGCTCAGTGTGACGCTGGAGCTGTTTAGTTGCCGTTGACTGGGCTACAGCCATAGCTTCTCTCATGTCCTTTCGTAGTGACTCCACGTAGCGATCATAGTCCACCACCTCCGGATCACTGAGCACTGAACCAAAGATGACGTCCACCGGAAGACGTGGCACCCTTCCAAACATGAGCAGGAACGGAGCATATCCTGTCGTCTCATGCACGGTACAATTGTAGGCAAATGTCAGAGATTTCAGGGCCTCAGGCCAACGATGTTTAGCTCTTGGTGGCAATGCTCGAATCATGTTGCCTAGAGTCCGGTTCATTCTCTCACATGAGCCATTACCCATAGGGTGATAAGGTGTAGTGTGGGACTTTTGCACGCCTGCCACATTCAGTAACTCTGCAATAAGCAAACTCTCAAAAGTGGCCCCCTGATCGGAATGTAGTCGCTTGGGAAACCCATAGATGCTGAAATAATTGTTCCACAGCTGGTGTGCGACTGCTTTAGCTGACTGATTGGGGCACAAGAAAGCGTGTGCCATCTTTGTGAAGTGGTCAGTAGCTACTAACACATCCAGTGAACTGTTTGAAGAATCCTCAGCAGTCCAGAAATCAATACTGACAAGTTCAAGAGGTTCAGAGGTCCTTATGTTTTTCAAAGGAGCTCTGGCTTCTGGCTCTGGCGACTTGCTGACAACACATCGTCTGCAGTGTTGTACATACTCAGTAACATCACGCACTAGGCCAATCCAATAAAATCTCTGTCTCGTCAAGTACAGGGTCCGTTGCTGACCCTGATGACCAGCCTCATCGTGAACACCTTGTAACACCTTCTGGCGCAGTGAGCGTGGGACCACAAAAAGGTAGGACTTTTTCTTTGTGACAGGGTTTTTAGCTACCCGTTGCAGGACTCCATCTCTCAATACAAGCTTTTCCCAGCCTTTCAAAAGCTTGAGGACTTCTGATGACTCCTTGACACGTTCTCTTCTGGAAGGTCTCCACTTTCTCTCTACAAAGAACATCACCCTACTTAGAACTGGGTCATTTCTCTGTTTCTCCTGCAACACTTCAAGTGAGAGCACCTCAGAGTTGACCTGTGGGGTTGTTAGAACAGTCTGTGAGAACTGTGGCAGGAGAAGAGCATGCGGGTACACCACAGGACCACTCTCACTGCATCCCTGGAGCACAGCAGCAACCTCCAATGATGATACTGCTCCTGTCTTAACAACTGCCACACCCTGAGATATCTGTTGGTCACACTCAGCTACTTCAGGTGGGTTA
>JBBPBX010049689.1:0-25253 GCA_038048925.1 Garcialebias charrua
GGATCCCACATTGAAGAAAGTCTAAGCTCAAATTCACCTGTTCCTAAAGCTATCTCAGAAGCATGAGGGGAAAAGGTCAACGTATATGAATTGTCACATTATAGAAACAATTTCCTTTGAAGAATCTCATAAAGTCATCACTGCTGAAAGTTAAAGAAAAGCCCAATAGAGTTGTGATTTTGTTACGGTATTCACATTTATCATTTTTTATAATGATTTTTATCTATTTATTTTGGTCAGCATGGTTACAGTACTAAACAGAAACCAGGCTTTGTTCCTGTTCCATTCTAGTAGGACTAAATAATTCACATTTATCTTAGACGTAAACGCTTGATTGGCTTGAAAACAAAAGTAACAAAATATTTTGTTCCTGATCATGGGGCTTGTGACAGAGATGAATGTGAGCATCGCTCATCAAATTTTACATTTAAAAAACGTAGCTAATATTTTTTAAATAATGTCTACAATTGTTTACTTTCTAATTCTTATATGTTTAACTTTATTTAGCTCTTGTTTGAGTTTATATAGGCACAATTATCACACTTCTAATAATCTATTCGTGTTGTTTAGCTCATCAATCTCTTTCCCCCTTTTTACGTTAGGACGGATGACTCAGGCCTGCTCACCCATAAGGAGAGCCTTCCTGTCAGGTCTCTGGTTTTGGGTGACATCCAGCGTTCAAGATCAGAGGCTGCCTACAAGGTGGGACCACTGCGCTGTCATGGAGACAGTAAGTCTATTTTAGCTGGTAGCTGTTGTGTGGTTTTTTTTAAACAATGCCGATGCCCAATGTTGACATCATTACACATAGTGAAGATGATGTAATAGAGTTTAAGTCAAGACATAGGTTTTATTCAAGCCCGAATTAAAGGAATTGTTGTCACCTATCTCTTTTTTGCCATTTAACTTGTTAATGGAAAATTGGACAGCAGCTAATTACGTTAGCTAATTACCAGACTCCCAGTTAAAATATATGACTCTCTTTGCGCTTAAATAACAACCGCTAATGGAGAATGCTAAATAAATTAATGTGACATATTTTTTCTTTTTTTTAATTGCCTATAATTTCTGTGTTAAGTTTTATGATTAGATAAATACATGCTCAAAGATAAATCAGCATAAACGAGAAAGCGTAGCTGGTGTTTTGCCTTTGTTCTTACCTAATTAGCTGAACAGTTGGTTCATTTGTTTACAGTACTACAGTACATGGATTTCATTACACAGCCGTCATAATGAGTTTTCTTTAATGAGCTTTGTTCCAGAGTGAGATATGTGGCTTCTCAAAAGAGGAAAAAAAGTTTTACGACTTCTGTTTGAGACTGAAAAGAAAAAAAAAGATGCAAACCTTTTCTGAAGCATTTTTATTTTTTTGCAGATAACTTCTGGAACGCTGCATTTTTTGACAAGGAAACGTCCTACCTTCACTTTCCTACTTTTCATGGAGAGCTGAATGCAGACATCTCTTTTTTCTTTAAAACAACGTTCTCCTCCGGAGTCTTCCTTGAAAATCTCGGCATCAAGGACTTCATACGAATAGAACTCAGCTGTAAGTGACAACCGAACAATGTTCTGCATCATTGGTTTAAAAAGACATTTTGACATTTTTTTTCCCTTTAAGCATTGTGGAAAGCTGCAACAAAGTAAATGTTTTCACCTGAATGTTTGAAGCTGACTGTGCAGAACACAAATGTTGAAAATGTCTCGGCTTGCCTTTATCTAGTTGTGAACTTTACATTAAAGCAGGTATGTATTTTATATATAAACAATCATACTGTAGTCTAATTTACAATATAAAGTTAGGAAAAAAGTGCACTCTTAAGCAATGTCTTAGGATTCTTTTTTGGAGAAAATCATCATTTTCACAGTATATCTACCAGATATATTTTTGCAAGGAACCACAAAGTCAAACTTTGTCATATTTATTCGCAAACACATGAATTTGGCTCCTGCCCTGTAGAGTCACATGTGGAAAAGGTCTATTTAGTTCTAATTGAACAATTTACTGTTCAAAACTTTATGCAAGGTAATGCTCCTTTGCTGTTTTGTAGCTCATAGACAAGTATTAGGAAAATGTTATTTTGTCAATAAGCAACAGTAAAAAAAATGTGGACATGAGCTTAAGTCCAATTGTTCCCTGTTATTATTATTTTTTAGAACCAAAACTATACAACACACTGAAAAACTTGGGAACCCTAAAAATAATATATTACAGTAGTCCTTGTTTATCGCGGGGGTGACATTCCACACACAACTGCAATAGGTGGAAAACCGCGAGGTAGGAAAGCTATATTTACTTTAGCATTTATCTATATTTTAAGGTTTTAGAAATCCTTCCCACACTCTTGCAATGTTCTAAACTCTTAGCCTATGTCATTTTAACAACATATATATACAGTATGTGCTAGGGATGGGGCCGATCCGATCCAGTATTTGTTTCGGGTTCCGACACCAGCATAATTTGCGTGTCTTAATATTCCGATCCAACCTGCAGAGATTTCCGATCCATGATGCATGTCTGTGTCTGCTGAAATATCTCTGTTATCTCCTGCCAGCAACTCTGCAAGTTGGCTTCAAACTATGGACTGGATTTCCTGAAGTGAGGCGTGTCATAAAATCCAGAGTAACAAGACCCGCCTCACGTTCAGGAAATCCATTTCATAGTTTGCAGCCAGATAAAACATGAGCTTTGAGGACTGAGCAGCACTGTGGCTAACTGCTAACCAACTTTTCATTGTAACATGTCCACTGTGTAGAAACACATTACACTAGAAACGCCGCAAAGCAAGTCAGTACGTGCAATGTTTTCAAAGCTGCTGTATCGAGAGGAGGAAGCTCCATCATGACCTACAATACAACGAACTTAAACATTTGAAAAAGCCCTACATTGAAAACAACAAGGATTGTTTAGCCAGGCGAGAGAAAGACTAAAGAAGCCAGTAGAAATCACTTCTGTGGTCATGCCAAAAGCAAGGTAAACTTCCACTGGATAACGGGAAAGCTAAAGGGATTTATCGAGAAGTTACTGAACTTCACCGTGCTTCATGACCAAGTACGTTTCTGAGCTTATACTTCAAGTTGCCTCTTCAAACATGCATGTATATATTTGTACAAATCGTACTTGCCTGTAGAGCGTTTATTACAGTCTCATAAAAAATAATAATAATGATGATATCGGAAAGGTATTGGAATAGTATCTGTATCGGCAGATATCCAGATGTAGGTATCTGGATCGGAAGTAAAAAACAAACAAACAACAACAACAACAAGTGGATCAGTGCATTCCTGTACTTTTAGCGACTAAGCCCACTGCCCTATCCAGGTTGATGTGCACATAGATAATTATGCTTCAGGATTATTTGCAACTTTCCTGCCAGTTCTGTGAGCTTAATAGATGGCGTAGATTTACGTTGCAAAACTTCCCCTTCATTTCGGCAAAAGCAGCGGCTGGGAGCACTGTTGGCTTCTGGGTAGTGTAGTTATTTTGACTGGCGTTGCAGTACAAGCTTATTGAAAAAAAACTACAAAATGGCAGCGCCTGTCTGAAGTATTTTTTTTTTTACTTTTTATCCCGTGCCGTCCCAATCACGTGAGTAATATTAAAGTTGACAATTGTTGAAAAAACTGCAAAAGAGTGAGACCGCGAAGTAGCGAGGGACTACTGTATATATATTTTTAAATTTCTACAATAAACAAGGGCAAAAGTTCAGAAAATGTACAATACTGTACATAAAGTTTATCGACTCTAATGCAAGTACAAACTGCACGCACTGCTAGGTTGTGCTTTAGCTATTTTGTTTTCATCTGTGTAATGACATCAACATATTTATCTTCTCTCCTAATAAATTTCACACATAATGACATCAACACATTTATCTGTCTCTCCTAATAAATTACACACATTCACACACATCTGTCATACAGAAAAACATGCTCAGTCTTTAAAGTACTGCTCCTCCTGCTACACATATTGTATCATTGTTATTCTTGTGATAGAGATGTTTCTGGATAATTATTACTCCTAACGTGACAGGAGATGGGCAGAAGTTTCTTAATGAGGTTATGGTGTTTTTTTATTTTATTTCAACTGAGTCAGTTATTGGGTGGATGGATGGATGGATTGATGGATGGATGCAGGTATCACAACAAACTTCTTCCCATGATGCGTAGCCAAGCAGGCAGTATTAGAATTAATGAATTGTCTTTATGTGGCCTTCAGCTCACCTCACTTTTTATGTTTTTTTTTCCGCATAGTAATGATTAGTAGGTGGTGTTTAAAATGAATAGTAACAACATGCTCATAAATCATCACAAAGTGTTTTTAAACTATAAAATGTCAAAGCTGGCCTAGTAAAACAGAAAAGCAGCAGCATTAGTGCTATATACGTGGTTGCATACAAATGGGAATTTGGGGCATCGGCAAAAATGATGAAGGAATGAGGATTTAAACTTTTAAACCTGGCCACATGAGTAAGCTTTAAATAAATAAAAAGTTTGTCTGGAGTTAGCACAGCAGTCTAGGCAACATGCAGACAATGCAAAACACAGAGAGAACTGGTCTTTCTACTCAGCGTGCAATGAATACTTATAGAGCAACATCAGCAGCACGTCTTCTGCATTTTTGTTGCAGTTGTACCAAATTAACAATCTTATCCAGATGCAGAGCTGCTCCAGCTGATCAGTGCATGTTAGGTGTTCAGTTTAACCAGTGTGTGAACATCAGTCAACATACCTGAAGCAATGTTTATTTTGACAACAAATGCTTGGCAGATGTGTCTGATTGTGCATTCCTTTGTTTTCATATTTATAAAGCTGGTATTTTTTTAGAATTAGTTCGGTATTGTACTGTTACTTTTTTTTGGTAATGGGAAAACCAGAAGGTTTTAGGTAATCCAGCAAATTATCATCATGAAGTAAGATTATTTATTTCTGTCTTGCAAAAACTTACCGTAAAACTTACTCAGAGTCATTAGAATGGTGCAATTATTGCTCTGCAGTGAGCTCCCAGATGTCTCACTGAATGTGAATCATTAGATCCGTTTCCAAATGATGCTTGACGAAGCATTGAACATGTCTGAAAGTAAAACATCTGTTTGATCAAACAAAAGTGCTCTGAACTGACTTTATCAACTTAAGTATATGTGTAGCCTGCTGGTTGGCCCCGGGGCTAATCGGTCTTGTAGGCCCCGCCCACCAACCTTGACTTCAAACTAATGGTAAATGGTCAAACCGAGACAAACACTTAAAGGCTGCACGCTCCCTCAGTGGTGGATCAGTGTTTGGCACAACACCTGTAGGTCGATGATGTTTCCCAGCGGCCCGGGTCACTGTTCTAAAAGTCTCAGGCTTGTCGCTTTCTGCCTGGTCCTCCGGGGCTCCTCTTTTCTCCTCCACTCCTCTTCAGCTAACATGGCATCCACCTGCATGGACCGTGCCGCCGCTTCCTCTCCCTCAGGAGGTGGAGGAGCTAGCGAAACATCCTTCTGTGGGTTCAGCTCCTCTGGCAGCTGGTTTAAAAGATTTTGCCAACTTGGGTCCAGTAACCCTTCAAGATTGCTCTGACGTATTCTTTTTCATGAGCACGTTCTCAAACGGGGGCGAGGAAGCCCCCCACCCCAGAAACCATCTTATCACCAGCAAACTGGTTGGTCCACTGCAAGAGTGCAAAAGTGTACTGCTTGGTGGGGAAAACAGTTTGTATGCTACTCCTCAGATTGATGAAGCCATTCGGATGGAGGGCGAAACGTCTCAACAAAAAAAAGGGAACTGTCCAGATGACCTGACTGAACATTTAACATTCAAACGTTTTCCTCTGACCTGTTAGCAGCTGCCTGTCAATCATCGGGGACAAGCCCTAAAACTAGCCATATGCATTCTGATTGGTCAGCTCTTAGACCACTGGCCAGTGAGACAGGAGGGTCACTTTTAATTTGAATCAGTCAGCAGCAACAAACATGCATCTGTGCACTATAGGCCCCCTGGACTTAAACCCAGGTAAACCCGTGCATTTGGGCACATAGTGTGCACACAAAGACTCATGCAAACACACAAAAACAACAGATAAATGAGTCTGCAGCTGCAGTCTGTCCTTCCTGCCCTGGGCTTGTTTAAAATGCTCACAGATTCGTGTCCAGCTGTTTGTCCATGCTGCCAACAGCTGGGTCTGTGGGAGGAAGTCAGTGCTGCCAACATACGATGATGGAGAATACAACTAATTATTTTCATAAAAATAACACAATCTGGCACCAGACAGTGGGAACAAATCCTAAAAATAAAATGAGCAGAAATAAAAACAATAATAATTAGCATTTTATAGTAATATTTAGTCAAAAATCCAGATGGAAAAACAGTGAGTCTTTAAGTAAACGCCTCTATTACCGTAATTGACGTAGATTTTTTTCCTTATCGAGAATAGAGAATGCATTTTTTTGTCTTTCCATGCCATCATAACAAACATCTTACATATTTAATCTCTTGGAAAAGCCAAATAAATAGGAATCACTGTCACAATATCAGTTTTCTTTTTTTAGTGAAGAACAATTCAAACTCTCAGCTGGTGTGGCATTAACTCAAGCATCCAGCTGTTTCGTTTGCTGTACAAATCATTATTGTATGTATATAACATTAATTTTTGTCAGCTTCTACAGAGGTTGTCTTCTCGTTTGACGTGGGAAACGGACCTCGTGAAGTAAAAGTTGAAACAAGCATCCCGCTGAACGACAACCAGTGGCACGGTGTGCGAGCTGAGCGAAATGTGAAGGAGGCGTCGCTACGTGTGGATGAATTCCCCGCCACGACGCAAGAAGCTCCTGCTGATGGACTAATTCATCTACAGCTCAACAGTCAGTTATTTATAGGTAAGAATTAAACGTTTGAATCTTTATAAATGCCCTGACAGCCTGAAGGCAACTCAAAGAATCAGTAGGTTGAAAAATGTGTAATATTACATTTTAGGTTATTAAAGTGAAATATATTGTAATAATAAAATCTACCCACTGGAATATTTGTCCATTCTTTGAGATTATTTAATTTGGAAGAGCTGGTGCAAAATAAATATTTAGTTAAATTCCAGATTGGAGGGAAAAAAAAATCCAAGATTATTTTTTACATTTTCTATCAACCGTAATAATTACTATGGCATCCAGACCGGCTCCCACCAATGAAACCTGTACTTGTCGTTCAACAGAACCTCTTTAACAATTTAAAACATTTAATTTTCAAAGCTGCAGAGAATGAAGCAACAAACCACAATTATCTTGATGAGATTTAAGTTTATTAAAAAATACTTGACTGGATGCCACATTGCGTTTTTCAGTTTTTCTAATAACGTATAATATAAGGCTGGTGTTCATTTTTATTTGCAAATGTAAAACAAGTCCCAACTGTGTTTTGACTTTCTTCCACTAATTCCATCTATTGTCTTCTTCATTTTTGGGTTGCTGGGGTCACTGGTGCCCATTACCATCAGTCACTGTGAGAGAGGTGGGGGACACCCTGGACAGGTCTCCAGTCCATCACAGGGACATATAGACAAAAATAAGACAACCATTCACTCTCTTATCCACACAGGGACAATTTAGAGTCACCAATCAGTCTAACATGCATGTTTTCGGTCTGTGGGTAGAAACCGGAGTACCCGGAGAAAATCCACTCATGCACGGAGAGAACATGCAAACAGGAAGGTCCCAGGCTGGGATTCGTTTATTGTGGGTACCCCGCAATAAACGACAAACTACTGTACAGGGTATCAAACACATTTTCCACAGCTTCAGTGTCATGACTTAAAAACAGTTTGCTCAAATCTTTTTTTAACAATGAGGTTAATATAAATGTATTAATGGGTCTCAAAATGTATATGCTTGTTTAGCTATGATACTTGTGTTGAGTATTGTAATATCAGCATCATTTAGTGACTCAATGATGCAGTTTGGACATGACAAACTGTTTTTTTTTTTTCTTGAGAAAAAACAGTTATGTCCAGATTAATATAGAACGATAACAAAGTTAAATCTTTTTAAGGTTCTGTCACATGTAGTTCTAATATGACAATATATGCACAATAAAAGATAAAAAAAGTGACAAAGCCACTGCAGCAACAAAATCTCAAGCAAGTTGAATCTTTTATTTTAAGAAGCTATTGTCCAAAATTTATTTATTTATTTATAAAATGTATTCATAAAAAAAATTCCATAAACTATGAGAATACAAAAGATAAAACAAAAGGCAGCAGAAAGAAGAAACAATCTTATTATATCCGCCCCCTTTTTCAAATAATTAGTTCAAACAATAATAATTTTCAAGTAGCAAAACAAAATGAATAACTCTTTCTAATTTTTCTAACTTTAATACAATCACACTCAAAATGGATAAAATATACAGTGAAATGAACAAATACATTAGAACATGACAACATACGAAGACTCAGAACCTAAAATATAATAATGTTGAAAATGTGATTGATGCAAATTTTTTTCCTGTAATAAAAGATAGCGAATATTATAATGAAGAGCAGTTTAATGACATCAATATATCAAATGGAGTTCTCTCTATTATTCACTTTAATAGCAGAAGTATAAATGCAAACATATCCAAAATAACAGATTACTTAAAACAGTTAAATAGAACTTTTACAATAATAGCGCTGTCAGAGACATGGCTCAATGATGATAACACAAGTAATATTCACATCGAGGGGTATGAATTATATCATATGAACAGAAATAATAAAAGAGGTGGTGGAGTCGCTCTATTTGTCAATAATGAAATAAAATGTAAATTAAATAGTGAAATGTCAATAATAGTTGATAATATTATGGAAATGATAACAATAGAAATAATAAACAAAAACGATAAAAACATAATAATAAGTTGTGTATATAGATCACCAGGAGCAAATATAGAAATATTCACGGATAAAATCTTGGAGCTAATGGAGAAGAGTTTTAATAAAAATGTTTTTTTGTGTGGAGACTTTAACATTGATATGGGAAATAAAACAGATTCAAATAACATAAGCACATTTATAAACTCAATGTACAGTTTAAATATGTATCCATTGATATCAAAGCCAACAAGAATTACAACTCATAGTGCCACAATAATTGATAATATTTTCACAAATATAACAAATGGGGACGTGATAGGTGGTATCTTAACGACCGACTTAAGTGATCATTTACCAGTTTTCACAATCTATAAAAATGATCAAAACATCACAAAAGCAGTTACAACGAAGAAAAAGATCATAAACACGTCAAAAAGAGTTTTGGAAAAATTGAAAGAGGATCTGGATAAACAAGACTGGAGTGATGTGTATGTTGATGATGCGAACAGAGCATATGATGAGTTTATGAATATCTTGGAGGCTCTGTATGAAAAGAATTGTGTGCAAACAAATCATACAAAGAGAAATACGGTTGATCAACCATGGATGACAAAAGGGTTGAGAAATGCTTGTAAAAAAAGAATTATTTGTATTCATGTTTCTTGAAATTGCGAAGTCAGAGCGCTGAAGAAAAATATAAAAAGTATAAAAATAAATTAGTAGGGATTATAAGGAAACATAAGAAAGAATATTATAGTAAATTATTAGATAAAAGTAATGGTGATATGAAAGCAACATGGCGAGTAATGAATAGTGTCCTGAAGAATCATAAAACAAAAACTGGTATTTCAAAATACTTTGTAAAAGACAACGATGAAATTCATGATGAAAATGAAATTGTAAATGGATTTAATCAATATTTTGTGAATGTTGGATCAAGCCTTGCAGCTAAAATACCAAAAGCAGATAATAATGTGATCCATTCAATTAAAGGTTGTGCAAATAGTATTTTTCTAAATGGAACTAACAAAGAGGAAATAATGAATGTAGTAAAAAATCTTACAGACAAGAGATCAAGGGACTGGGTGGACATGGATATGATGTTTGTAAAGGACATAATGAGCCATGTTATTGAGCCGTTTACATACATATGTAATTTATCATTTTCAACAGGAATATTTCCAGATAATATGAAAGTAGCTAAGGTAGTTCCTCTTTTTAAAAATGGTGATAAATGTGTGTTCAACAATTATAGACCTATATCCTTGTTACCACAGTTTTCAAAAATTCTTGAAAAACTATTTGTAAACAGACTAGATCAATTTATAGATAAACAAAATATTCTAAGCAACAGTCAGTATGGGTTTAGAGCAAAAAACTCTACATCAATGGCTCTCATGGAATTAATGGAACAAATAACTACTGCTGTCGATCAAAAACAATATTGTATCAGTATTTTTGTTGATTTAAAAAAAGCATTCAATACTATTGATCACACCATTCTCCTTGAAAAACTGAACAAATATGGTATTAGAGGACCAGCATTACAGTGGGTATCTAGCTACTTGAAAGATAGGAAACAATTTGTACAAATAAATGATGTAAGATCTGACCTCTGTAATATCACAGCACTTTGGTGTGGACTTGTTCCTGTTTAAAGTGCTTTATAAATAAAATGGTATGGTATGGTATGGTATATCCCATGTGGAGTTCCCCAAGGCTCTGTACTTGGACCAAAGCTATTTATTTTATATGTGAATGACTTGGTAAATGTGTCAGGACTCCTTAAATGTGTACTTTTTGCTGATGATACCACATTTTTCTGTTTAGGTGAAGATATAGAACAAATGTTGGAATTGATAAAGACAGAATTTGCCAAGATACAAACTTGGTTTAAAATAAATAAATTATCATTAAATCTAGAAAAAACTAATTACATGATATTCAGTAATAAAAAGAAAACTGTTGATGTTCCACTCAAAATTGAGGGTGTTGAGATTTGTAGAGTGAGTGAGGTGAAGTTTTTGGGTGTTATCATTGATGACAAACTGACATGGAAACAACACATAAATTCTGTAAGAATAAAAATAGCTAAATCGATTGCAGTACTGTACAAAGTCAGAGACCTATTGAATGATAAAGCTCTGTATTTGTTGTATAACACAATCATTGTTCCACACTTAATCTATTGTATTGATGTTTGGGGGAATGCGTGTAAAACAATCACAAAGCCTATTTTTGTATTACAGAAAAGAGCTGTAAGAATTATCACTAGAAAACATTACCGTCATCCATCAAGTACATTATTTTATCAACTGAAGTTATTGAAGTTCCATGATTTGGTAGACTATAATATTTTATCAGTTATGTATAGGGCTCAAAATAATGCATTACCTTTAAATATCCAAATGCATTTTGTTAAAAGACAAAGTTGTTATAATCTTAAGGGGACAGAGATGTTTGTAAAACCACAATTCAGAACTAGTTTGAAGGGACGTTCTACCTCAATCCAGGGAATTAGATTATGGAATGGCTTGGAGAATGTAGTTAAAAATGCCAAGTCAATGTTTACATTTAAGAAAATGATCAAAACGAATGTGTTAAAAAAAATATATGAAATAGCGTAATGTGTATTGTATTAGTTAGAAAATTAGAAAGAGTTAGTCATTTTGTACTGTTGGTTGAAGATTATTATTGTTTAATCTGATTGTTGGAAAAAAGGGGCAGATATAATAAGATTTATTCTTCTTTCTGCTACCTTTCATTTTTTTATATTTTGTACATTATCATTTATGGGATTGTCTTGTATTGTTTCTTTTGTAAAAAAAATGAACAAATTTAATAAACATAAACAAACATAAACAATACATAATAATCTACTTCATTATTTTTAACAATTCAATTCAAAATAGAAACATATTTTAAATTAAATTATTAAAGCTCTAGTTAAGTTTTTTTAACCACATTTTTACAATTTCTCCTGAACTTTTGACTTTTTAAAATGCTCACCACTTTAGCATTACTCTGTTCTAACATCATCGGAGATTTCTCACTTGTTAGGGTTTATCCCTGCAAACAGTATTTGTTTTCTGGCATGCCCACATTTTGAATAAAACTGTGAATAATGATGAGACAGAAAATATGTTTGACTGACTGACTGGAAGCGTTAAGCTGATAATCTTCACATGAAAGCAAAAAGGAACTATTTAATATTAATTTCTCTGGTATGAGCAAGACTGTCCGACTGGTGTTTACTGGCAACACATGGATGTTTGAATAAAAAAATGTCTTCTTTTTTTTTATTAAAAACTTGATTCCAAGAAAACATCACTATTTCATAACTTATTTTCCTGTAAAATTAGTTATTAGATTTTGTAGCATTCAGTAAAATTATAACTTGCTTTGCTGCAAAGACATTTATCCTGCAAGAAACAGTTTGTCACTGAAGTTTAAATTTAATAAATCATGGTTTGTTCCAGTGATTTGTGAAATTGCTTCAGGTGAATTTCTAACAGCAAGTCATTCTGGTTCAACATAATTTGCACCCCTGGGAAGAAATTAATTTCATGCACGCACTGTAGCACACATTCTTGTATGAGCTGTAAATTACCTGCTTATTATTTGCTGTTGAGCATGCACCTATATGAACAGTTTATTCTATACTCTGCCAAATAAAATCTATTTACATACTGTTGGATGAACAAGTTCATGCATGTGTGTTGTGCACGTGTTATGTACTGCAGCTCTGGGATAATGAAGAGAAATGTTGGACCTAATTTGACAGAAGCAGCAGCAAAGAAGCTCATGTGCTAGCAACTGTTAAAGGGCAACACCTCTGAACTCAGCTGTGAAAGATGTGAGTCTAATTAAGAGTTTTCACCAGCAGCTCAAATGCTACCTCTGGAAAACAATCACAATGATCAAACCTTAACACAGTTGGATGTGTGTGGATTATATGACTCTGTAAAGTTTTTGGAAAGCACGGTTAACTATTGTTTTGTATCACTTAAAAAATAAGATTTGGTTTCTCAAATGCAAAATGTAGCAATTGCACAATAAAACAAATCTTGTCTTTTGTGACATTTTTAGAGGCACCTTCCATTTTCACCTGCATTACGCCTTATCCTGCTGTCCGTACATGAGCCCAAATACCAAAGCCTTTGCTTTTCAGGTATTGTTGCACTTGTTAGGAGAGGGGCTGTAATTGGTTTGTGCTTTCACACCATGTCATGGAAAAGTAGAAAAAAAAGTGCAGTATTTTTTTTTCCATAAAGTATTCTGACTCTGTCGCTTGTATCTGTAATTTAGTTGTCATTTAGTTTGGAGGATTTTTTTTTCACCCAAAGTATAGTTTCATTTCTCGCTGACAGTGACAATCTAGTTTTACAATGAAATTCTCTGTCATATTTTTTTTTTATTGTAATTTTGGCAAATGTTTTTATTAATTACAATGTAGTTTAGTCTTTTGAACTGCTGCCTAAATAAATGAACTAATATTGAATATGTGAACTGATAATGAGTTGACATTTATATTTTGCATGGATAAAAATGGAAATACCACAAAGATTAGTGATGTTATATAAAGAGCAACTTGGGCTGAACATTTAATCTTTGTTCCAATTTCAAATTGTAAGAGTAAAACCCAACTCCTGTCTGCAAAATATAAATAAATAAATTTGATGCATATACTTTTTTTAAAACAACCTGTCAGCCTCACTCGGAGCACACGTGAATTTGCCAAGTCTAAATCCTTTGTCAGGCTGCTATATTTTAATGGTAATCGTCATGTGAAAGAGATAAAAAGTTTCTTCTCACCTGTCACTGCAAAAATCTTCTATCAGACTCCAGATGGCCCATCAGCCAAGCAGTCAGCTAATCAACATCAATACTGAATATTGTCTTTTCATAATCTGTAACCTACGGAGCAGGCATGGAGATGCTGTTACAATATGAAGATGTTCATATTTTATTGTAGGAAAACAGATAAATGTTAACATTTTTAGTTATTCAGAGACAATATGATAGTAGGACTGTCAGTGTGTATTTTGGGTGCCTCATTTTAATGAACTGACTCTCCCTCTTTTCCAGCCTGTCTATAAACACTGTTAGGATGGTTTCAGTTGGCATTCGTCAAATGTAGCAGCATAGTGTCATATAGAGACAGACTAATGCATCTTCCTGTTTTTATCTTGGCAGGAGGCACTGCTTCAAGACAGAAAGGCTTTTTGGGTTGCATCCGCTCCTTGCAGCTGAACGGGGTCACTCTGGACCTGGAGGAGAGGGCGAAGATAACGCCTGGAGTCCGACCTGGATGCCCGGGTCATTGTAGCAGCTATGGCAAACTCTGCCAAAACCATGGGACTTGTGTGGAAAAAACTAACGGGTTCTCCTGTGACTGCAGCCAGTCTGCCTTTACTGGGGTCTTCTGTCATACAGGTAAAGACTTTGACACTTTCTGCCAGTAAACTGAGATAAATACAGGTGATCCCCGACTTACGAACGAGTTCCATTCCTACGCCTTTTCGTAACACGAAAATCGCCGTAAGTCGGACAACACACACCAGCCGCCACTTATACACGTACATGTATCTGTAGTTACCAAGCACTTCGCCTATCCTTACACAGTACCCTACATATCTAAAAAAGCTAAGTCTGGTCCTCTGGACATTCAAAAAACAAAAAAACAAAACAAAGCAAAAAATTGTAGAAACGTTTCGTCTTTCGTCCGAAAGACTTCCTCAGTCTGAGGTGCTGGGTTCAGCTCAGTCTTATAAATAGCACCCTCTCACAGTGTTACACAACCAGTTGGCTGATGACAGCCTGAAACCAGCTGCTCACATGATCAAGGAGGACCATCAGCCTAACAATGGATCGTTAGCACCCTGATGGTTGTTTGCTATTCACAGAGGGCTGAGTGATACCAGCAATCACAGCATTGTAGGAGGGGGACAGTTGAACTCGGAGGCCTCCACCCCTGTTTAATGATGGGCGGTTTCTTTTCACAAAGATGGCCTCCTTTACTCCTCTCTCAAACCATCGTTCCTCTCTATCAAGGATGTGAACATCTTCATCCCTGAAAGAGTGACCGCTGGCCTGGAGATGAGTGTAGACTGCAGAGTCCTGACCTGATGATGTTGATCTTCTGTGCTGGGCCATCCTTTTGGCCAGTGGCTGTTTAGTTTCCCCGATATAAGACTGATCACAGCCCTCCTGACACTGAACAGCATACACAATGTTACTCTGTTTTTGCCGGGGGACTGGATCTTTGGGATGAACCAGTTTTTGCCGTAATGTATTTTGAGGTTTAAAAGCCACTGGGACGTTGTGTTTAGAAAATAAACGTCTCAATGTCTCTGAAACCCCTGCATGTAGTACCCTACATAATTATCAAAAAACATGTACAGTACACCTTAATACCTTAATAAAAAAATAATTTCTTACGTTGAGCTGGTCAAGCCTGTCTCCGTCTTTTAGCATGTTAGCTCTTGCATGTCCGAGCTCCGCAGTTTCATGCTGCTTCACGCGGTCCAAACTGTTTACAGGAAGGACTGTTAGCATGTTAACTCCATACATTTGGAGCCGGAAAAAGAGTTAATAACTTACTGAGAGCCGTTTCTCTGCGGTGTCCATCCAAAAAGGCTGTGCCGCATTAACTGATGTTAGCACCGCCAATAGCTGCGCCCGTTAGCATATTATCTCGTTGCGCCTCCGGTCCAGCTCGCTGTTTGCTGCTTCACGCGGTCCACAGCATCGTTTTCCTTCATCCATCCGTCCCTCCGCAAAACCGCCATTCATCTCCCAGCTCTGATCGGACACAGTCCGTCCGAAGTCGGCTGTGAGGCCGGAGTTAACCGAAGCTAACCACAAAATGGCAGACACTGCCGCCATAGCTGCACCCGTTAGCATGTTATCTCGTTGCGCCTCCGGTCCAGCTTGCTGTCTGCTGCTTCACACGGTCCACAGCATCGTTTTCCTTCGTCCATCCGTCCCTCAGCAAAACCGCCATTCAGCTCCCAGCTCTGATCGGACACGGTCCGTCCGAAGCCGGCTGCCAAGGCCGGAGCTAACCGAAGGTAACCGCAAAATGGCGGACACAGCGGCAGTGCCGAAAACTGGCGGAAACTGTCGGAAACTACCAGAAACTGCGCAAATAGGCTTAAAAACAATAATAATAATAATAATAATAATAATACTTTATTTATAAAGCCATTTAAAACAACCACAGCTGCAACAAAGTGCTGTGCACATGAAATAAAGAACATTTAAACGTACAATTTTTCCCCCATATTTTTATTAATATGATGTGTTCGTAAAGTCGGATCACCGTAGGTCGAGACCACCGTAAGTCGAGGACCACCTGTATATGTTTCACTGACAAACATTAACATAATTATCAATCATAAACAGCTTTTTAAAACCAGCTCACTGGAGGTTTAAAAAATATTTGAATTGAAAATGAGAATATTTCACCTCTTCACTTTTTTGTCTTAGAAATTCCCAGATTGAACACTTTGCAGACTGACTGACAGATTATTAATTGATAAATCACAAACTGCAGCTTTGGAAGCCTTGGGGAAAACATGGCCTATTATCATCTTAAACTTGAAAGCAAATCTTTAAAGAAAGTCTCCATTGGCCTCCTTGATGTTTTAGTCCCCACAGATGCCTTGACAATTAAACTCTCTCCTCACACGTAAGACATTAATAACTAAATCAGCATGAAATTCAATAACGCTTTGTGTCTAATGGAGGCAGGATGTGTGATCCTGCTGTAGAATGTCATCAGTGGGAGGAAAGGATGACAATGTAAAATAGTTATAACCATTTTATTAAGCACTTGCATAAAATATTTATAGCATATAGAAAATTAAAAAGTATAAATAACAGCAATATGTAATAAGATCCATAACTTGTATTTAAACATTCAAAAGAACTGGTATGAACTCAGTTTGAAGTCCATATCTGTGAAGTATCTTCCACCTGCTTTCTTCATTTTATTACATGCCTGGTTTATTTATCAAAAGTTGCTTTTCTTCCCTCATATCAGCTTAATGTGAGTCTTTATGTGAACAGTAGTCTATGTTGCTGTATTTTATTACATTGTATTTCGATGGCTGCAACTGTGCATGCTACTCAGTCTATATAAAATATTTGTTTGCCAGTTTCATGTACAGTACCGGTAATTACAGGAAATGACAACTTCTTAGAGGAAAAACATCCAGGTCGTGATCACTCATCAAAATTGCAATGCGACTTTGTGATGTGCACTTTGATTTACCCATTTTTTCCGGTCAAATGTTTTTAAAGCTAATATTGTAACAACAACAAAATCAGGATTTTGTCACTGGCCATTTGAGGACAAGAAAACCTTGAAACTGCAGAACTAACCTGTTTGCAAAATTTAGCTATTCAGAATTTTCTCAAAATTTTAGTAAGAATGGCAGCAATTAGAATGAGAATAATTAAAATGATACAATGTTAATAAAGTATGTAAACTAAAAAATACTATGTAATTAAACCCATCTGTTTATATTATTATTATTATTTATTTTACTTTACAGTATGGATATACAGTGGAATCATCAGAATATTTCAATGGTGTGAGGAAAAAACTCACAAGCTGCTGCAAATTATATGAAGAATAAAAAAAAAACTCCAGGATTTTGATATTGAAAATGCCATGCAAACGTTTCAAATTGTGTAATCACGTGATGTATGCTCTTGCACTGGGATGAACAAATGCAAATGCAAGCCTTTGTGGATCTCAATCATCTCAGTTTGTGAACACATTTTTGCAGGATTCCAGTCAGCTCCATAACTCAGATTTTTTTTTTCTTCCTTAAGAATTTTCTGCCAGCTTTGAGTCTACAACATCCATCACCTATGTCGTCAAGGACCCATATGAGCAGCGCAGAAACAGCAGCACCATGCCCTCATCCATCGACTCTGGTATCACACTGAGAGAAGAAAACATCTCCTTGAGCTTCAGGACCAGTCAAAGTCCGGCTCTGCTGCTCTACGTCAACTCTTTACACAGAGAGTACCTCATCCTGCTCATCAATAAACACGGTAAAAGTTTTGGTTTGACACGATTTCTCTCGTCTCCACACAAACAAAGCTCTGTCAGCATCAACAGAACCCCTACTACAGACGTTTTTTATTCCCTTCTTATTTGGGTGTATTTCCAGTATCTCTGCATTGTTCGTGTTTATAAAGATAACTGAAATAATTTATATATGATTTTATGATTCATAAAGGTGAGCTGGAAATAAGGTACAAGTTGCACAGCAGCAGAGATGTCGAGGTGTTGAGCAGCAAAGTCATGAACTTAGCTGATGGGCATCTCCATGCAGTGACAGTCAGGCGACACGCAGATGCTGTGTTTGTGCAGGTAAACACACACACACACACACACACACATACACATAACACGCTGTTCTGTCACACAGGTCAGTTAACAACTGTCTGAAGTGATACCAAATGAAAAGGAAAAACTAAAAGATTAATCTTCTACAGTTTATTCACATTAATAGCACAGAACTTAGAAATATTTTCAACAGGCAAAGCATTCTGATCCCTCCCCCTCAGAGCCATATATGGCTCTGCCCCCCTTGCTCTGCTGAAATTCAAATTCAAGCTCTGTTTTTATTGGCTGATTCAAATTCAAGCTCTGTTTTTATTGGCTGGTTAACGGCGGGTCACTCTGTGTTTTTAGTGTTTTTATAAATGCTGATAGAGAAGCAAGGGGACTATAGTTTTTTTCAGAGATTACTTTGTCTAACACCAGTCTGTCAGTAGATAGTGACAGAGTGAAGAAATATGTTAAAAATATATTGTTAGAAAAGTTACAGACTGCACTACAAAGTTACATAGTGCAGCTTTAATAATAATAATAATAATAATAATAATAATAATAATAATAATAATAATAATAATCATTTTATTTAAAAGCGCCTTTCAGGACACCCAAGGACACTTAACAAACCAATACAGTGCAATACAGATCAAACAATATCAGCGACAAATTGAAATATAAAATACATAAAGATTATAAAATGCAAAATAATACAAATACATTCAGTAGAGTTAATGATAAGCTAGTCTAAAGAGATGTGTTTTCAGGGCTGTCTTGAACAGAGAAAGGGAGAGGTGTTTCGAAGGTCTGGCGGTAGGGCGGTATTAAGCTCCAACCAGTGCATGGGGCTGTGATACATAAGTTACTGCTTACTTCACATTAACACATTTTTAAAAAGCCTGCAAAGAGTTAGCCTGGTTAAAACCAGACCCTTGTCCTTCACTTCGCTTTGTACTAGGGTCTGGGACTTCTCCCATAGACAACGATTTCTCCGGTCGATTTTTGACCGGACCAATCAGAGAACAGAAGGCGGAGTTTTGTTAGTTTAGCCTGGCGAGGTCCAGGCTATCAGATAAATAGCTCAGAAACCACTCGGTGGATATTTTTTCTGCTACCAGTGTGTAATTATATGGCTCTAATTTACTGACTGTTGGCCTAGATGAAACATTTGAGATAAAATTTGATTTTTTATAATTTATTTTCGTAGCGCACCCGAGGCTGTTTGGAAAATGTCAAACCGAAACAATTTAAATCCAGCAGATTTGACCATTTCGTGAATTGATTTAGGAACTGTTAAGCTCAGGAACACTTCTGATATAACGTCAGCTAAGAAATATATTTTTTCTCAGCAAAGAAATAATAGTTTTTTACCTTGTTTTCATGAAAATTCCTTCGTGGCGGCAGCCATTTTAACTGACGACGTCAGTCGACGTCGTTCAAAACTCCGCCTTCTGTTCTCTGATTGGTCCGGTCAAAAATCGACCGGAGAAATCGTTGTCTATGGGAGAAATCCCAGACCCTAGTACAAAGCGAAGTGAAGGACAAGGGTCTGGTTTTAACCAGGCTAGCAAAGAGTATGCATTGAAACTATTGTGGACTGGTGTTTACAATAGCTGCACCTGCACAGACTGATCATATACAGTAGTTGTGGTTTTTATACAAATGTATTCCCCTGGCTTCAAATGAAGATACATAAGCCCATCTATACAGTCATATCATAACCTAATACAATCTTAAGATACAATATGAAGTTATAATTAAAGTGGATATTTAAGCCATTCCTCGGCAAAGAAAGTATAAAAGTATTCAGATGTCATCCTCATATTCTGACTGACAGCTGTCTAAAGCTCAGGTTTCCAGGTTATAGAAAACAAACGACATGCTCAAAGTTTCAGCAAATGATTTGAACATAAGAGATCATCGACTATAGTCGTCAAATTGTATTTGTGAAAAGCTTCCTATTTCATAACAGGTCATTACTTCATTTATTTCAGTTTTTGTTTAAAAATAATTGTTTTTCAGATTGACCAGAATGCCAGAGAGGACTTTAACGTGACATCTGACGTGGAATTCAACAGCATCACATCAGTTATTCTTGGCACAGTGCCAGGTAGGTGTTCTGGGGACTTTTCTGTTCATGGTGGTGGGTGGATCCGATGGAAACCTGACATCAGTGACAGTCAAATATTTGGTATATTTTTGTATCTACTTTCAAAAAAATGTTAACCTAAAAAATGGAGTTACCCACTTAAGTTGCTGTTCTGTGGATTAGGATGCATTTTAAAGCCAAAAAAGTCAATTACAATAGTTTGTTTTTTTCTAATGCAAAAGTTTATAAAATACAGTTACTATATTCTGCAGTTTGATGAAGCGGTAAATGATTGAGACTAGAAACCTTTTTCTTTAAATGATTCAGTCTTTTTCTGAGTGGAGCCTCAGACGGCTATAATGATAATAAATTCAGAAAACGCCCTTTACTTTCTATGCTAATAAGGAGAAACTGAGAAGGAAAATTTGTTTTGAAGAATGGCATCAACACTGTGCTGTTCAGAATTACAACCAATAAATCTCAGCTGCTGTGGATGGTGGGGGTCAAAGTAAACCAGGGATTCAAATGATGCAGTTTAGTTTCTTCTTGCATGACAGAATCCACTTTCAGCATCAGTTCTGATGCAGTATATGTTTACTGTCATTTATCTTGAAGATAAAAGGCTTTGAAACAGTCTGGATGAGTCTTCACTTCTAGAAATCTTTTTTTTTTTGTTCAAACTTTATTTAAACAATCACAGAGCATCAAGGTTTGCAGAGCTTCCAGGCAAATTAAGATCAGGTGGCCCATCAAGGCCAATCAGGCACCAAATTCAGATAAACATGATTGTTTTGGGGACAGGCAGAACTTTACTGATTACGTCTACCTTGAGTCTGTGTCGGTCCTCTCGGTTCCGAAACGTCCTAAGTAAATGGACACACCACTGGACCATGCTGAGAGTAATCCTCGAGCTCTGATCCATCCTGCCAAAAGCATTTGAGTCTGGGTGCTCGAGGCATGAACCAAGCCATCATATAAGGCAGACAGCCTGACCCGGGCCAAATTTTCTGCCGACAACTTCCTTGTTTGTTGATAACCCAGGAACCAGTCGAATAAAAAAAGCAGAAAACCAGTTATCATAAAATCCAATTATAAATGCGTCCTTAACATCCACAACTGACAGCAGAGATAGACACATCATCAAGTCTTCCAAGTCGATGAGCTATCCAGGCCATCAGGGCGAACTGCCTGTCTTCTCTTCAAAGAAATGTTGTCAAATGTGTTGAGGAACCAACTGGACAAATCCATAGCTAAATTGTGATTCAGATTTGTAGAATAGAGGCTCTAAAGCAGTTTCACAGACAGAACAGAGCAACGTGAAGAGGGAAAGGAGGGGAAAAGCATCTGCTCTTGATGAGCAAGTGTTAAATGAAAGTGTTTAATTCATTTTTAAATTGTATCATCTCAAATAAAAAAGGGGTATTGATACAGGCTGTTATGACTGGAAACAGCCAAAACATATTCATTGGACACTGGACACAGAAGAAGTTTTAACAAAAATTTTATTTAACTAAATGTAAGCGCTTCCAAGCCGGCGAGGTCCACCCTGACTTCTCCCACCTGGCCTGGAGCATCTTCTCCTGGTTCAGCGTCAACAGAAAAATAAAATTAAAGAAGAAAAAGTTCAAACGAATGGAGGACTGGTGTGTTTGGCCAAAAAGAACAAAACACCACCCAGGCAGACCCAACCCTGTACAGGGCCATCGTGTCTCCCCAGGCAATGATTTGACTTACCAAAAAGTGCCTAAACAAACAAAATACGAAAACTGGACTACCAACACTCACACAGTCAAAAGTACAACAAAATGAAAAAGAAAAAAGCAACAGTCCCCTCACTGTTGACCCCAGCTACCCTCCTCCTGGACAGCTGTACAGACACTGCTTTCAGTGTCTCCAATAATTGACTCAATTAAGCCTCACAGGCACAAACACAGGCACACACCTCCTAAGTCTAGACCTAAGTTTCAGTCAGCACTTAAGGTGCCTCAACCTACACAAAACTCTACTTCAAAACAGTCAGTCACTTCAAGAGCTCAAACAGCTCAGATACTACTCCCCCTGGAGCAAACTCACCAACAAGCAGAGAGGGTGGAGATCTCCCTGAGTCAGTACAACACACAGCTCTACAGCTGTCATTCAACACTTGATTTGTTACCTTAAGTGTATCCTCAGCATGTTCATGCGAACCTCAGCTGACTTCTGGTACTCTTTCCTTCATCAGCCTTTACTTGATCCACAAGCCAGATCTTGTGCCAAGCCTCCATACTTGCTCCCAGCAAGTCTCCACACAGCTCAAAGCACTGCCTGAGAAATATAAAGGCAGGACCTGCAGGTGAACACCCGTGCTGCCTAATTAAGCTTGATTAGAAGACTGAGAAAAATACAGGAGGGTGCAGTCAGCTTAGACTGTTGTTTTAAACATATTTTAAAAACCCTGGGGTACATAACACAGCCTAGTACTGGATACATAGGGATCACTGAGTATTTACCAGGTAAGTACCAGGCTGTATTATGTATTGCTATTGAACCAGAAAGTTCATTCTCAATAATCCGGGTATTGCTATTGAACATTTTTTTAAGTGTGTGTAAGTCTTTGATTTAAATTATTTAGGTATTTTCTATGTTTTATTTTCTAAACTTGCAAGAATCTTTGTAAGAGATCGCTTAAAGGAGACCAAATGTTGGTTTTATAAATTTTTATGGTATGTCTGTGGGCTATCCAGACCATGTTCATTCAATTTAATGCACAAAATAATTCTTAGATAATAAAATATCCCCTTTCTAGTTGTGCCTTTTCTCATTTCCGTTCTGAACAGGCTGTTTATGATAAGGCCACACCCTTCAAAAATCTGTTTACATTAACTCCGCCCTCCAAAGGGGACCCTGAGTCAGACCCAGAGGCAGACGCCATTTTGGGCAGGGCAAATGAGGCGCTGACGCGTTGCGTAGGCCGCTGAGAAACATCCATAAGTTCACCCTCCATGTTAAAAACTCTTCGTTTGACTCTTTGAAAACAAGCAATAAGGCTGCAGAGTAACACACTGGCTGCTAACTGCTATACACGCTCTCTCTAGCGGGGACCGCTTTTTTCACGGACCACATCCGGCACGGACCGGATATGGTCCGCGAGCAGTCGTCCGGTTGATTTAAGAGCCTGTAAATAAGTTTTTTTCGTTGATAGATAATCAGTTATTAGTGGTACTGCATTTTAACAACAATGAAACATCGAACTCTAGTAGCCATTGTGCTGACATGAACTCAGGAGAAAAAAAACGTGACGTCTTTTATACTGAAGTGGGTGGAGCATCACCAGGGGTTGCTAGGTGAGGGGCTGGACTCAGGTTGGTGTGGGTTGTCCTGCGGCTTGTGACATCACAAGCTGCAGGATTTGAAAACGAGACATTTATATCACTGAAAAATAAATATACTTAGAGTAAATAAACCACTGGGTGCATTTTTTTGGTCCTAGGACTGTTTTTTTTAAGAAATACATACCCAAAGTTGAGTTAAAAAAAACATTAAAAAGTGAATTTTGCATCTGTGGTCCCCTTTAAGAAGAAAGGTCTTTAAGCCTTTTTTAAAGTCAACCAGTGACTGTGGAGCTCTCAGATAGTCAGGGAGGGAGTTCCATAGGCGGGGGGCAGCCACACAGAATGCCCGGTCTCTCTTATCACTTGTTTTTATTTGATCATTGATTTTAGTTGCACTTTGTAGCACTTTGAAATTTTTGTTAATGAAAAGTGTGTTACAAATTAAATTCATTATTATTAATATTATTAAAATCTTTGGGGGAGTGGTGGTGCAGTGGTTAGAGACGGTGGACCTGTGATCGGAAGATCACCGGCTCAAGCCCCGGTACCGACAACATCAAAAAATTTGGGTGGAAAAAGGTGAAACTCCCCACCCTCATTCGCCCCACTCTGAGCCCATGAGCAAGGCACTTAACCCCCACCATCTGCTCCCTAACAGGTCTCTCTTGAAAATGAGTTATCGTGGCTCAATGAGACTACCTGTATAAATAAAGGGTAAATTAAATGAAAAAAAAATCAATGTAGATTTCCATGTTGAACAATTCTAAACAGGAATTTAACAGTCTAAGGAGGTTTGCAGCTTTTGCCCTTTTGCAGCTAAAGACTCAATATAATTTATATAGAAATAAGGTTAAAAAAAAAAGATATAAATGGACATGATTTTTCTATCTTTCCCAACATGTTCATTAACTGTAATTATACTCTATTTTTTTTTTTTTGAGCATTCTACCTTCCTGTAGTTTGTCTAAGCAAAGAAAAAAATTATCTATTATTTTTGTCTGCTGACAATTCCAGCAAACTGTTTGGAAGCTGCACTCATTTATGTTTAAAACTGATCAACTGAGCATCAGTTTCCAATCCCAAGAAAGTAACGACTCCAGTCACTGTCTGATTAATGCAATGTGAAAGATGAAGTCGTTTCTGCTTTCTCCTTTTATTCATTCATTTTTAAATTGCTGTGCCAGTCTATATCATGAAGTTAGCCAGTCGCCACCCCTGCTGAGCCAGAGGACTCCGTCACATCAGTGGCATAGAGGCAGTGTAATAGTTGATGTTCTGTCATTTTCCGGCATGCCCCATCATCCATCAACTCAACAAATGAACCAGGACAAATGTGCACCCTCAGATTCTCACAGACAGACAAGGAGATAATGATAGGTGGATCTAACAGTGGACACTGTGTGTCAGGATATTACTTCGAACACACCAGTGCATGAAAAAATACAAATGTTGCTTTATATTTTGACTGTTGTAATCCTCATTTAAGAATCTCATTTACTTGTTTTGTTGCTTGTTGTTTGGTATTATATTTTCATATTGGTTTTTATTGTCTTTTCCAGCAACCTTTCATCAGACAAAAAACTTTGACTATTGAAAATGATGCAACTGTTTACGTTTTTGTGTATACAAACTTGTTACAAAAAAGATCAACCCAATTATTAAAACTAATGTGTACTT
>JBBPBX010049690.1:0-25252 GCA_038048925.1 Garcialebias charrua
TCTTAGCGGTTTCCAAATGCAAATACTAGGCAAAGCAGAGTGAAAACTAGGCAAAGCAGACTGATGCATTCCAGTTCTAAAATGTAAACATCAGGAGAAGCGGACAGTCGTAATCTTTTAGTTGTACGCGTCGAGCAAAGACAGGTGAAGTTTAACTGTCCAAACACAAACATCTGGAAGCAAACAAACATATACTAGCTGATTCCAAGTGCACCCATCTGGCAAAGAGAACACGTGAACTTCAGATGCTACCAAATGAAAACCTCAGGCAGGCAGACAGTATTTTCCAACCCGATGGGCGAATCTGTGGACCAGCTTTATTGACCAGGGGACTTAGCCCGTGAGCCAGCATCAAAGACCCCATACGCATACTGCGAACATACGCATCGCACGCCGCTCTGACACTCCACTGCAAATGCTGATGTTAGAATCTTCATTGTATTTCATCGATACGTTTTCATGTTTTTCATACCACTATGCTAAACTCCAGGATAGTGTCACACTCCTATTATTTCATTCTTGTGCTTATGCTCACAAAATGTTTCGATGATTAAATTGTTATCATAACCTTAGGGGTCAGAGAGTGAATTAATTTCAATCCCAAGTATGCCCTGAACATATTATGGGTTTAACTACAGAGCAGATATTGGTCTAGACTTAACTTGAGAGGATAGGGGGGCAAAGCATGCTAAGGGAAGACGAAACGGCGAAAAGCGGCGTTGCCAGATAACAGGAGTACCATAATAGAGACATAAATTTAATGTATTTTGAGGAGAACTATTGTACGCCCATCATAACCAGAATAACAAGCATCTATGGTCGCACCATTGTTGAATAACGTCTAACGGGCACTCACAGCGTTGTGGCGTCAAAAGCGGTTGGCAGACCAACTGTAAGGTGCATTACCACCACCTATTGAGCTGGAGTGAGGACAGGAGATAAACAAAGCGAAACAAAACTAATTATCCAAAATCATGTTAACAACTCAACTAAATTCTTTCTATGGAGTACGTGGTTTTTATTCATTTATTTATTTACTTATTCATTTCTATTTTAATCCCCCCCCCCAAAAAAAAAAACTACAAAAAGACATGCAAGTATCTTCCCGAAACAGTAATGCCACAGTCTTCACGCCATGCCAAAGGCATTCAACATCAGAATCTGTTGGAATCCTGGCAAAAACCAATGCAGATTTGTTCCTGTTTTTGATTCTGTACATCCACCTTATAATGTTTGCAAGTCTTGCTACTTTTCCTTTTTTTCTGTCTATTGTGTAATGTACTTGTACCATTGCTGTTCATCATTCTATAGTTTGTAGCAGGTCGCTTTCGTAAATGAGCCCTCGAAGCTCAATAAGATTTACCTGACTAAATAAAGGTTGAATGAATGAAAGACTTCACAAAGCTCACTCGGTTTCAGCACGGCGTTTTGCAGACCGGAGTCAGACATCTCCGTTATTTTCCCAGCTTTGGCAAGCAAGGGGCGGGCGCAGCGGACAATTCGGCCAATCATGGCCGTAGTTCAGAGGGCAACACGAGCGCGTCACTCCCAGGAAAAGCACGATTGGCCGGAATCTCCCGATGCATTCAGGGTCCACAAAAAAACTCCGACAGGCAGATGCGACGGGTCGATTGCAACCGACAAAAACTACACAATCGCTGAACGAGCAAACCATCGCACTTCCTGGACCACGTCGGGGTCATGCTGTTGCCTGGGAGGCTAAACCTTCGCGCTAACAACATCTACCAAACACTCGGCAGTGCTAGCCGAAAGACATAGAACGACACATCTTACCCGGGGAATGAATGGCCGAGGAGAGCGTGGAGAGCGTCGGGCCGAAGGCCGGGCGACTAGACTGGCAACGGGCAAACAGGAAGAGCTGAGGAAAGGGCGCCTTATATCCAGGTGGACAGTTGATGAGTGATTCGATGCAGCTGTATCCAGGTGGACAGTTGAGTGATTCGATGCAGGTGTGAGTCCTGCCATTGTTGAATTTGCGTCTTCGACTTCATTTCAACCTGAAGAGACTCACTAAACGAGAGAGAGAACACAATTAAAATGTTTTATTGATTAAGGTTTTTTTGGCGCTCGGGCCCCGGCGGAGGGCATGCATGCCGGACTGCTGAGAGCTTGAATGTCCGGCATAGGGAGATAGATTATGGATATCTACCCCCCAAAAAGAAAAGCCGGGGCCGAGCTGGCGAGGGTCTGGCTGCCCGAGGGCATGCATGGGCAACAGCCTCTTTTCACGGACTAGGCAAAGACTGCCTCTTTACGTGGACTGGGCAACGACTGCTTCTTTACGTGGACTGGGCAACGACTGCCTCTTTACGTGGACTGGGCAACGACTGCCTCTTTTTTCTCGGACTGGGCAACGACGGCCTCTTTACGTGGACTGGGCAACGACGGCCTCCTTTCGTGGACTGGGCAACGACGGCCTCCTTTCGTGGACTGGGCAACGACGCCTCTTTTCTTGGAATGGGCGACAGCTGCATTCCCGGGAACGAGCCTCGCTTGGGCAACCGAGAGCGAGCGTGCATGGACTCTAGCCCCATTCCAGGGAGAGAAGACAAAAAGGGGAAGTGATTTGGCTTGAGCTGTCAAAAGAGGGAGGTGACACAGAGCAGGAGGACACTACCACTAGTATGTGATGTTAGAGCTCACCTAACGGCTGAGCAAGCGTTGAGCAGAGAGCACTGATTGAAGATCCGGGCGGACATAAGAGGAGTAGGCTGTCGAAGACCAGCGACCTAGCTGTTGGAGGGATGCCCCCGATGCACCTTGAACAGCGGCGGAGGTAGCAGCCCCAATCCGAAAGGAATGGCCAGAGTAATGGAGAGGGGGAAGGCCGCATAGGGACAAGGATTTCCTGAGAAATCTGACGAACCATACTGCAGTCATGGGGGTGCCGTCGGGAGTGAGGAACAAGGGACCGATGGAGGGGCAGAGCTTACGACGTTTAAAGATGAACCTAACCATGGCACGGAAGGGACAATACGGGCCGTCTATGCGAGCTATGGAGACAACTGCAGGGCCTTTGCCCTTCGAGTGCTTGAGGCAGAGGTCAAAATGGTCGGGAAAGAAAACCAGATCATCGGGGGTTAGATCTACTGAAGGATCGAAGCTGCCCCGAGATGTGAACTCGCCGACCCGAAGGAGTCCGTAGAAGGCCACGAGAAACACGCTTGAAAGGAGCGCCTTCAGATACGACGAATAGGAGGAGGACCGGAGGGCTACTAGAAGTCTCTTAAGAACAGAAAAAGTGATTGGTCGTCTGCCGTCAAGCTGGGGAGGAGAACGCTTAGCTAAACCCTTCAGGAGGAGTTTAATGACGTGGTTGGAGAACAAACTAGGGAGTGGACCGAGATGATGAAGTTGTGCATGGAAGTTAATGCCAGCTAGGAGGGATTTAATGTACGGTAGCTTGAAACGGCGATGGTCAAAACAGTACGTGATGAAAGCTATGACTGTGGGTACGAGAACCGGGAGAAGGGAGGACCCAACAGCCGCACAGAACTTAGCGTACAGGCGCCAAGCGAATGAATACGATCGCTGAGTGGAAGGGGCTAAACCTGAGCGGATGTAGACACGGGCCGACTGCAGGAGCGGGAGAAGCGAGGAGGTCGCGACGGGGCGAGGATCGGCAGGTCCGGGCAATGGACCGAAGGAACGACAGACGGGCAGAGGCGACAGGTGACCTGGAAGCAGAAGGAGGGAGAGCAGCCGTGTTATTGCGTATTATTAACGATGATAAAACTAACACACGGGTTGATGCTAACTAAGGGTGGCTAAAAGGAGCTGACAGGTGACGGGGACGCTAATACAAAGCGATATCCCCCAGATCGGGGCATTGAGTTGGAGAGGGATCGGCTGATGGGCAGAGCCGACGGAAGACCTGGAATCGGGATCTAGACAGAGCGTCCGCGAGGACGTTGGAGTGACCGGGCACATGGCGAGCGGACAGTATGAAGTTGTCCGTGACGGACTGCCATGTGATGCGGCGGATGTAGGGCATGATGGACTGGACGGGAGAGCGGCCTTTATTGATGGCGTCGACCATGGCGAGATTATCGCACATGGCAGAGATGCGCTTCCTCTTCCAGAAACGATCCCAGAGGCAGCAGGCTATGGCTAAGGGCACGATTTCATAAAAGGCCGAAGACTCAGCACGGGGAAATGAAGGGGGCCATTCACCCGCAAACCAACGGCCCTGGAAAACCCACCCAAAACCTGAGGATGGGACGGCGTCCGTGAAGAACTGCAGAGAATCCGCAGACTGCACGACGTCGTCATAAAAGAAAGAGATGCCGTTCCAATCCGACAGCAGCTTGGCCCAGAAAGCCAGATCGGAACGACAGCCCTCGTCCAGAGAGACGCGATCCCCCAAGGCAGGGACCGATCTAGCCAGATCGAGCAGGCGAGATATGAAAGAGCGGCCCTGGGGAATTATGCGGATAGCAAAATTAAGGTAGCCCAGCAACGAGAGAAGCTGGTGTTTCGTAATGGACACGGCAGAGGCATAAGCTCGAGAAAACTCCCGGATACGGGCGAGCTTATCCTCAGGAAGGGAAGCTACCATCAGCTCGGAGTCAAGCGTGATCCCCAAAAACTCCAAACGGGTAGACGGGCCCACCGTCTTCTCGTCTGACAAGGGGACGCCCACGCGGCGAAAGAGCCGACGGAGCGTGGCGAGAGAGGGCCCTGGGGACGGAGAAGGCGGGTCCACAAGAAGAAAGTCGTCCAGCAGATGCAGGACGGCCGGGATCCTATGGACGTTTAGGAGGATCCAACAAAGAGCCTCCGAAAGGTTGTCAAACAGGCTAGGGCTGCTACGGCAGCCGAAGGTGAACCTTACGGAGAAATAAAAGGAGCCGTCCCATTTGACCCCAAGAAGGTGCCACTGAGAGGGATGGACAGGCAAGACCTTAAAGGCGTCGGAGATATCCGCCTTGGCCAGCCATGCCCCCCTGCCAGCGGTCTTAATCAGGGAGATGGCGTGGTCAACAGAGGCGTAAGAAAGAGAAAAGGGGGGGTTAGGAATAAGGGAGTTGATGCTGGGATGGGGACCAGAACGAGGGGCGGACAGATCGATAATTAAACGTTTCTTAAGAGTAAACTTACGAGTGGCCACGCCCAACGGACTGACTCGAAAGGGGGAAAAGGGGGGAGACACAAAGGGGCCGATCATAAAGCCCTTAGACACCTCCTTGCGGAGGAGCAGGGCCACTACGTCTGGTTCGGCGAGCGCCGAACGCAGGTTGGGACAAACCAAGGAGGCAGAAGGAGGGCAGGAAACCCCGATGAAAAAACCCTGGGAAAGACCGGTGAGGAGAAAATCAACGAATGAACGATCGGGGTGAGACAGAAGCAGCGAGGCCAACTCAGGAACCAAAACAGGGGTGGACAGAAAACGGGAAATCAGCGGCTGGACCCGGGGAGGGCCTTCGGGGGACCCAACCGGCGAGGGCAGACGGACCTCGGGTGTGCGTCCCTGCAGATGCTACACACATGGAGGAAGTTGCAGTTAGGGAAAGAGCAGACGGCACGGTTAAAATTGTTGCAAATAGGCATGTTATTGAATACCTCCACCCGACGATCGCGGCGGTCCGTACGCAGGCCGCCAACGGAACCCCCAACAGAACCCCCAACAGAACCCCCAACAGAACCCCCAACAGAACCCCCAACAGAACGGGGCGCCAGCAGGGAGGGCAGAGGAGGCAGGGCAAACGGGACAGAGGGGCAGAGGGAACTGCGATGGCCGACAGCAGAGCAGGAGTGGCAGGGGGCTGCGTGGGTCAGCATGACAAGGAGGTCAGTGTCCAGGACCGACCAGTCAAGACGCATCCCTGATCGGGACAGGATGGCAGCAGCCTTGGTGGAAAAGGCGTTATGGTAACGGTAGAACAGGGACCTGCCGTACGAGAGGCTGAGATCTACCACCAAGGCGAGGTAGGCGTCCAGCTCAACCCTACGCTCGGGGTAGACCGAGCAAAGAACATCCCGGAAAACCCCAAAGGCCGCCACAAACTCGCCGACGGACAGGTCCCTGGACAGGCGGGGATCGGCGGAGCGGAAGACCGCAGTGAACTCTGAGGAGGAGGCCACCTGATGATCGACTGGGGGGGAGGGGAGCAGCAGGGAAACCAGATTAACGTGCTGCCCCTGCAGGATCTTAGCACGGAGCCTCGGGGAAATCGAAGCATGTGCCGGCATGTACGGCTGGCCTAAAGAGGGAGAGCATGAAGAAAAACAATTAAAGTCAGGACAGCACCAGGCAGCTCACGAGTACAGCCACCTCGAACACCAACCGCACAGAACACCCACAGTGCAAGCATTACCAACGTGACACCATCCAAACAGGTAAAACGATGCCAGGGCAACAGAATTTAAACAGATTAAACGTACCAAAGTCACTCAACAGGTCAAACGACGCCAGTGCGACAGAAATTAAACAGATTAAACATAAACAGATTAAACATCACTAAAGCTACACAAGGCGAAGGTTTGTGTAAAACAAACCAGCAAGACATGAAGAAACGATGGTGGAACAACAGCGCCATCTGCCTGGCAAGTTAACACAACGCAGTCGTAGTACCACCGCCCGCGCACCAGACGGCGCTGCAGAACGGGCGAAAATCAACGAAGAAGAGCCGACCTAGCATTAGCAGCAGAGCTAGGAGCGGCGCAAGTCAGCGAACTGACCATAAAAGACAAAAATGAGGCACGTCGAGGCAAAGCAGAACGACTGTGGACAAGTAACGATACGTCTTACCCAGTGGAGGAGCGGAGCGGGCCTCGGCGAGAGTGAACGCCACGGGACCAGGCAGGGGAGCTGACTGACCCGGCAACGATGCTGGAGCAGAGGGCTGACGCTGAGCGGACAGAGCCGAGACTGACCGGACGAGCTCGTTGAGCGAGGCGAGCAGCTCAGAGGACAGATGGACCTGCGAAGGCCGATCGGAACGCCGGCCGGGGAGCGGGGAGAGAGGCGGAGAGGAGGCCGGGGCACGGGCGGCCGGCGCAGGAGGAATGTAGCGGCTCGTGGAGGGGACCGGCTCTGGGTCCGGAGCGGGGGCACCGGAGGAACGGGGACGGCCCCTGCTGCGTTTGGCGGGAGGTGGAGACCGCTTCCTGGTACGCTTCCCGGACACGGGCGTCAGCTGCCGCAAAGAAGGCGAAGAGTCGCCGGATGGAACCAGCTCGGCGAGGGACTCCAGCTGGGCAGAGGTGAGACCGGACGCCGGGCAGATGCCCCTAGACTGCAGGTATGCAGACGGGGAGTAGGAAACGGGGCGCGAGGCGCGCCGAGAGCTCCGACGGGTGGGAGCAGGGGAAGGAGGACCAGCGGTGGCCGGGATGAGGACCGGGGAGTCCCCGGAGGCGCAGGAATCGACGTCAGACATGGCGAGTTCGAAAGTTGAAATAGAACGAGGGCGAAGGTGAAATTGAAAACACGAGACGAGAGCTAGACGAGCAGAACACGACTAGACTAGTAACGGGCAAACAGGAAGAGCTGAGGAAAGGGCGCCTTATATCCAGGTGGACAGTTGATTAGTGATTCGATGCAGCTGTATCCAGGTGGACAGTTGATGAGTGATTCGATGCCGCTGTGAGTCCTGCCATTGTTGAATTTGCGTCTTCGACTCCATTACTGTTTTTACTTTTACTTATTGTTGGATGTAACTGGGACCCTGTGTACATAATCTTGTTTCATCACATGTACAACGTGTGGTGCAAATGGCAATAAAGATTCTCTGACTCTGACTCTCTGATTATAAATTGAATTCATTATTATTATTATTATTATTATTATTTAGGGCTTTTTTAATTATGCTAAATATGAAAGGGTGGGTTTTGGCACCTTTCTCTTCCATATAAATAATAAAATATTGGGCATGGACAATATTAATTTTTCCTGGTAGTCAAGAGAATTCATTCATTCATTCAACCTTTATTTAAACAGGCTAGCCTCGTTGAGTCACGGGGACTCATTTACAAGAGGGACCTGTCTCACTCACACCAAACAACCATCCACTCTCTCACTCACACCTAGGGTCAATATAGTCACCAATCAGCCTAACATGCATGTTTTTTTTGGTCTGTGGGAGGAAACTGGAGTACCCGGAGGAAACCCACGCATGCACGGGGAGAACATGCAAACTCCACCCAGAAAGGCCCCCGGACCGGGATTTGAACCGGCAACCTTCTCACTGAGAGGCAGCAGCTCTACCAGTTGTGCCACCGTGCTGCCCAAATAGGAATGGCTATTAGTCAGCTTTCTAATTATTTAACATATAACAATATATGTGTACATTTAATAGCAACAATTCAAATTCACATTCACTTGTAAAGATGTAGACTACTGTAGGTCTCCTCACTTTTTCATAATACAGAACTACTATGATGAAAAACATTTTTAAAACCTTCATCATGCATTTGCTGGTAGCTTTTCTCACCTCTGTAGCTGACTGTCCTCTGACGTTCACCAGAGTCCAGTGTGCAGCATTTCTTGGCCATCTGGGATACACTGTGTTCTCCAGAGTCTCTAAACAGGACATGAGAACAGTGTTCATCTTTAGTCACCAGGTAAAATAACAAGAAATGTGAAGTACCAGTAGTTCAATCATAAGACATTAACATAATATCAGTAATATTAAGTATCTAATCTCATTTTAACTTTTTTAATACAACAGAAATAATAATATCCGGGTTATTTCAATTTCATTCATTCATTCAAGTTTATTTGAACAAGGACAGCACAATAAAAATGTTACATGCTAAAAATGAAGCACTCTTGTCAATTGCATCCCATCCACAGTGATCTTTATAATATTAAAATTAAATTCAAATAATTATATAATCACTGTTTCATAACATGAAAAATTCAAACTATTTAATGTTTAAATCTTTCTGCTACTTGGTTTCTTTAAGTTTACAGTGTATTTGAAACAACAGCACAACACTAAAGTTTAACTAAACTAAACTAAAACTAAAATTTATTTATTCATTCAGATTTATTCATCAGAAAATTTGCAACTGCTGCTGCAAAACGAAACGACACAAAAATAAGTTAACACAGACACATCTGAGGAGTAAAACATGTCATGAGCTGAAGATGGACACACAGGAGTCGTCTTCACTCGGGTAATAACTAGCAACTTTTATAATGTTGTACAGTACGATAAGCACAGCTAGTAGCTTAGCTACTGTGTGACTGACCGCAACACACACACACACGACACCACGTCACGCACACAGATGAGATCAGCTCAAACTTTGCTCATGTGCGCTTCATTAAACTCACTTAAGTGTATGGTGAACGTCGTTAAATGTATTTGAGTGTAAGAGAGTACTAAACTTCCAGCTTGTGGTTCTTGTTGCAGCTGCAGAGGTACTACGAGCGCTACCTGCGTGCTGAGAGCTTCAGGAAAGCTCTGGTGTACCAGAAGCGTTACCTGCTGCTGCTGCTGCTGCTGCTGGGAGGATTCCAGATGTGAGCAGGCGACTCTGTGTCTCATTGCTCGCATGGGAGCAAGACCCTCAACCCCTCTCACAGCTCAGCGCAAACCCCTCGGGCGATTCAGGGCCATTGTTCGAGTTGTCATTGCAGTGTCAAGGTAGCATTAGAACATAAACACTCGCAAGCTTGACTTTGTGTATAAATCAAACAAACTTTAAACTTTTTTGTTTGTTTTTTGAATGAGGTTCCTGACCAGGAAATGGCAAAGAGCAATTAGAAGATTTCCTTTATCTGGGAAGACTAATGGACATGTTCCTTGCCAGTTCTGTTTATTGGACTTTTAGAAATCATTTTACTGTGTATGAAGGAGTCAGTATTTTTATTGCCATGTCTTTAGCAGGATTTAAAGCTGAAGTTTTAAAACCCTTTTAAACCGAAGGTATCGTCGGCGATACGTTTTCACAAGCTATTTTTACATTGCCGTAACTCTGCAACCGTTTGCGCTATCAGAAAAATTTAAACGGCGTTTGAAAGAAAAAAGAGTGCGCTTTTAGGCCGTTTTTGCTGGTATTACGGTAGTCACTCTCTCCCGGCTGCAAGCGCTGGGGAAAGCGAGGCTTTTGTCTTCAGCAGAACGGAATGCAGCGTGAAGGCACTTTCGCTTTGGTCCGCAGGCTGGAGCGCGCGCGCCGCGCGTGCACTGTGCCGCACGGCGAAATGCGTTCATAGTTTCGCCCCTGTGTTTATGGTTGACGCACGGCCGAGCATGGCAAAGTGCTGTTCTTTTACGGGCCAGCAGGTGGAAGTAGCCTCTACAACATGTGCATATGTTACAAGAAAGGGTGTAGAAGAAGAAATCTACCGTAGAAGAAGAACTGTTTGACGTCACAACACAAATAAAATGGCTTCCCGCTCGCTTCATTCTTGAACTGTCTTTATTAGAGGAGCAAATTATAATAGAACAACAGTTATTGTGTCTTGCAATTTTAATGAGACGAAGAAGACGCAGAAGGAGATGGTATGTTCGGCCATTACACTCTCAGAGACGTACTGGTGGGGAATATAACATGCATGTCTGCACGCCGATTTGATGACCTGCTACATCGTATTTCGCCTTTCATACGACATGGAAGGACCCACAGCAGCCCTGTGACATTACCCGAGCGTTTGGCAGTGACTTTAGAATCCTGGCTTCAGGTAGCAGCCAGAAAAGTGTAGCAGCCAGCTACAAACTTGGTGCAACTACGGTTTCCCTGATAGTCTCTGAGGTGTGCCAAGCTATATTGTATATTGCTATATGTATTTGAATGTTAAATGATTTTAAATAAAATGAAACTACATTGAAATATCCACTTCAGCTTTCCGTCTGTTTTGTTTGCATATTGTATTTACAAAGCCACTAACAGTTGTATTACATAAAATTTGGTATGAAAGACTTTTTTATAACTGTAAGAACATTAGATGTTAGAATTATTTGGAAACCTGAAATGGCATTGTAAATATAAGTCCCATATTGCATTAAAATGAAGCATTGCTACCTGACACGAAAAATCTCAATGTGTAGTAGCCTTTATTTCACCAGGAATGTGAAGTGGAATGTGGAGAAACCTGTAGAAATAGTGTTTTGATTTTAATGTGTGCAAAAATGGCATGCTGTCTAAAAATAATTGATAAATGTGTAATTGTGCATTACAAATGTATCATTTGAATCAAAGTCAAGTCAAAGTCAGCTTTATTCTCAAAACAGTAATATGTACAGGACATACACAGGATTGAAATTGCATTTCTCTCTGTCCCTCAGTGCAACAATAACTATTTAAACACTAAAACATTTAATAAACATAAAATGAAATAAAGTGTAATACTGTCCTGAGTTTTTGCATAGTACTTTTTCATAGTAGTATAAAAGTATAAAGTTTTCACCAACACCAACATTTAATATCCATAAACATAAAATGAAATAAAGTGTAATACTGTCCTGAGTTTTTGCATAGTACTTTTTCATAGTAGTATAAAAGTATAAAAAGTTTTCACCAACACCAACATTTAATATCCATAAACATAAAATGAAATAAAGTGTAATACTGTCCTGAGTTTTTGCATAGTACTTTTTCATAGTAGTATAAAAGTAAAAAAAGTTTTCACCAACATTTAATAAACATAAAATGAAATAAAGTGTAATACTGTCCTGAGTTTTTGCATAGTACTTTTTCATAGTAGTATAAAAGTATAAAAAGTTTTCACCAACACCAACTGAGTGAGCTGATGCTAGGGCTGTCGCTTCTGCTACTGCTGCTTGACCCTGGCAAGTGTCGAGGTGGTACGGGTATGGGCACCGTTGGACAGGGAGGAATTGGCGTGGAGGACCTGCGCAGAGGAAAACCCCCTGCGTTTGAAGTACTGCCAGTTTCATGGCCAGTAGGCGTGAGGTTGTGAGAGACGATGGGTGTGATGTACTCATGGTCGATGGTGGTGACGGTCTGGTCCATGGGGGTGAGGGTCTGGTCGATAGGGGTGAAGGTCTGGTCCATGGGGGTGACGGTCTGGTCGAGGCACCATGTATCGTCCTGTGCTTGGCTCTGTGGTGTTTCTTCAGGCTAAAAAACAGAAATTGACATCCATCAGTACAAAATGAAACGGTAACGGATACAATGCACATACAGTATGTGTTAAATAAAAACAAATGTTTGTGTAATTGTTAGCTTAATAAACAGAAGGTGAAGCATCAACAGACATATAGGCTAAATTTGTTTACAGTTGAGGTGTGCAAATCTAAAATGGTTATTTCCACTATTTCCCATTTACTGGTCAGCAGCTTGATTTATATTTTCATTAAGCCATGTTTTGGTCATTCATTCTCACAGTTTATTGTTTATATCAATGACTGCAAAGGGGAAACAACACGTGGCAGGCTGCACAGCATGGCCTGCTGTACGGTAACGGATACAATGAATGCACATATGTGTTAAATAAAAACAAATGTTTGTGTAATTGTTAGCTTAATAAACAGAAGGTGAAGCATCAACACACATATAGGCTAAATTTGTTTACAGTTGAGGTGTGCAGATCTAAAATGGTTATTTCCACTATTTCACATTTACTGGTCAGCAGCTTGATTTATATTTTCATTAAGCCATGTTTTGGTCATTCATTCTCACAGTTTATTGTTTATATCTATGACTACAAAGGGGAAACAACACGGCAGGCTGCACAGCATGGCCTGCTGTATTCCATGCTAAGCTAGCTGTAATAAAAGCAGTACTAACTTTTTTTTCTTTCATTTTTACCTCTTTTTCCATATTTGTGTCCTTTTCTCGGTGTTTTATAAAACTCGACAGCCAACTCAGCTCCACAACGAGGATTGGTACCGGTTTGTTGGTGCCAGGATCGCCACTTCTGATCACCCTCTTTTTGGCCTTCACGAAGCGATCCCGCATGTTTTTCTTCCTCCTTCTGCATCGCTTCTGTGCCAGTTGCACATCGAGGGATCATACAAATGGCGATACATGCGGATGAGTTCAGCCAGAGCAGCTTCGAAAGCGTCCATCTTGTTTTGAGCCCAGTCCGTACGTCACTGAGCGCGGCGCGCGCTCTAGGCTTGCGGAGTTTCAAAAATTCAGAGGTGCACGGCACGCGCTAATCCCCTGCGCGGGGCCAACGCGCAGGGGCGGGGACTGTGAAATTGCGTCACTTTTGGAGGGCACACCCTCGCGCGCTGCGCGACGCGTCAAGTATGAATCTAGCTTGAGCAGGCAAACATGAGCAGCAGAGCAGAGATTCAGCAGAAACTATGTCAAACTAATGTTTTTCAAGGAATAAAAAGACAATAAGGAGATTCCTAGATGATTTGGAGAAGTTTCTTTTTGTTCTTCTGAAGAAAAAGCTGAAAAAACATTTGATCTAATAACTTTTTGAATTTTATTTCTGAATGAATGAGGCTCGCTTGTTACTTGTGGATAATAGTTTTTACTGGGTACACATAATAGGATGTATTTATAGTTTTATTTTATATTTTATGTCTTTTTTAGAATAGTTTATCAAGTCTATAAGATATAAAAAACATGCTTGTTAGGCTGATTGGTGACTCTAAATTGACCCTAGGCGTGAGTGTGAGAGTGGATGGTTGTTTGGTGTGAGTGAGACAGGTCCCTCTTGTAAATGAGTCCCCGTGACTCAACGAGGCTAGCCTGTATAAAAAAAGGTTGAATGAATGAATGAATGAAAAGATGATGACCATAGATTCCAGGAAGAGCTGGCAGCACACCTCCTAGGTGTTCCTCTTCGAAATGAGCCACAAAAAGGAACCTGTAGACCATCTCCAGCCCCATGCAGCAACGATCAGGCAATGTGTCTCAGAGAGCAAGCATGGGAAGGCGGCGCTGCAAGCACTGAATAAGAAAAGCACAGCCTGGAGGTGTGAGGCCTGTGATGTGGGCTTGTGCCTCAGCTGGAGAGAAACTGCTTCAGGGAATACAAACAAAGGCTCAGGACAATAATAAGAAATGGGGGAGGGGAAAAATCGCCTGTAAATAGTTAGAATTGTTAGTCTGTTTCTTGTTTGTAAAAATATGTGGGAATAAAAAAAACATTGTAAATGTGTTCTATAGTGTTGAAATTGTTAATTTGTGATGCAAAATCTGTACTTCATGTTCAAATGCAAATTTTTATTTGCATAAAATCACTAAAATATATTTTCGTTTTTTGTTTTTTAGTGATATTAAACAGTTTTAATAGTGGTTTAGTATCAAGTATAATGTAAAACAATGCCAGATATTGAAAGTTCTACATATTCTGAAAAAATGTGCTGAAGCACTGGGCCATAGGACATTTTCTTCCTATTTTCTAGTGAAAAACAAGTAAAAAATGCCAGGCGGAAATTTGAGGCCTAAGCCCGAGATACACTGAAGCGTCCTCCGTATACGCGCGTATAGAGCTTGGAATCGTGACGTCAGCGGACCGGGATCGCGCAAAGCATCCCGGTACTTTAGGACACGGAGTCTGACGTGACCGGGGTTTGCGTTAGTTGTAGTGTGTTATCCTAGGTGAAATATGCTGAAATGGTGAATGCTTGTTGTGTTGTGAACTGTCACAATCGTTCTCACGATCGCAGGGGGAGCCGTATTGCAAATGGAGTCCGTTTTTTCATCTTTCCGGCATGAAAACAACACAGAGGAACACAGGTTGCTGAGCTAACAGAGACATGGTGATATGACCTGTTAAACGAACAAACATCACTTTCAGGAGTATTTCCAGACACATGTTTGTGTGTTCGAAGCATTTCCACACAGGTAAGGCTTAAATAAATAATATTACACTTATTAACTGCTCATATGTAACACAGGATCGTTTACAAACAGCTAGCTGGCTGGCTAGCTAGATCATCTAATCAAGTTCTTTTATCTCTTCTTAGGCAAGCCAGCGTATGAATTCCTACATTGTGATCCTGACTGGGTACCCTCTTTACATCTCGGGCACACCGAAGTCAAAACAATGAACACTGCCCGATTTGCCCGTCGGACCAAGAGACACAAATCAACCACAGAGGTCAACACTGCACCTGCCACACCACCAGATCTGCGTAGCCAGACATCAGAGATGGATGAAACTGCTCCTCCAGGTGTAGCTGCTCAGAGTTTTTCTGAGGATGAAACAGCCCAGGGGTCCGACGTGGTTCAAGGTGTACAGAGGTCCGAGGTGGATGAAACCGGCGCGGGGTCAAAGGGTGATGAAGCTGCACTAAAGGACAGTGCTGAAACACTGCAGGAATGTGGACTGTGTGTCCTCAGAGGTGCTGAAATTAATCGCTTGCTGGAGGAAAACAGGATCCTGAAGGAAGAGCTGTCCCAAAAGAAAATGAATGAGCAATTCTTAAAAGATGATGCAATTGTCAAGTATTACACTGGGCTTCCATGTTTGGCTGTTGTGATGGGTGTGCTGGCTCAGCTGCTCCCCTGTCTTCCACAGCCTGGAAGAAATCTTTCACATTTTCAGATGCTCCTTCTAACTTTAATGCGCTTGAGGCTTAATCTGCTAATCCAGCACATTGCACACCTGCTCTGCATCAACCGAAAGCTTGTGTCCACCACATTTAGAAAGACTATAGGTGTAATGTTTACACACCTCAGCCCTTTGGTGCACTGGCCAGAGAGACATTGTTTGCAAGGCCCCAGTGTTGTTTTGAAAATATGAATTATTATCTGTGTGAACATTGACTGATGAACTGAACGTGAAAATGTATCTACTTTTGCCCAAGTGTTACTTCGATGCTGCATGCTGTAAATAAATGATTGCAGATTAATTCAGTTTGTAGTCTCTTGTGAAATAATGTTGAACATGTCTAAGTTACAGTAACACAACAGATCAACCGAGTTTAAGATTATCCGTCACCACATGGGTAAAATATGTGACATTTGCAGTGTTAACAAGAATAAATACAGTTCAAATACAATAAACACAGAAAATGAAAACTTATTGCAGATATACCCTGATGTATGCTCAATAATCCAGGTAGAAAAATCTAAAAAAGCTAAGTCTGGTCCTCTGGACATTCAAAAGTTGAATGTCCAGAGGACCAGACTTACAGCTTTTTTAGATTTTTGCAGATATATTTCACATTAACAATGTGCTAAAATTACATGTTAAGGTGCAATTTTATCTGATATTTGCACAACAAAGTGAGTTTTAGAAAATGTAAGCATGCTTTGCAACTAATGAGAACTAGGACCAATGAAATATCAAACAAAAATTTTGAGAATAAATTCTGATTCCCGAACCACTGAGCCAGAATAAAAAACAAATTAGCAACAGTACCTTTGCTTATTCATCATCATCAACTTTATTCAACAGACTTGTGGTCCACAAAATTAAACATAACACACACAACACATACAGAAAGAATAAATTGTAATCATTGCATAAAAAACCTGCATAAAGTCAGAAAGTAGCGGCCACTTCCTCATTCTTCAACATATCCCTCCCTCCATATGCTGCACCTAGCTAGGAAATTAGCTGTCAGTGACAACTGATTCAGCAAGACATTTTTGTGCATGTGGCACATAACCACGGCTCAGTCTCCGACGGTGCCTGAGTGAGCCCCACGCATGTCAAGTGGAACCACTGGATTTTGCAGTTCTCATTGTCACAGGCCACCATGTCATCCTTCTCCTCAGGACCTTTGCAAAGGCACCACAAACGTTTTTTTCTGTTTTTTCCGTTTTGGACCAGATGAGTGTTGCTCTGATAAAGGATTATCACAGGTTGTAGAGGCGGCCGCTCTGGTATAGTGACATGCTACAAGTTCTGGTAAACACACCTTCAAAAAAAACTCCTGTGATTTTGTCAAAAGGGTGGTCCAGAAGGTCACATTGGGAAATACTCGTACAACAACACAGTCTTTCTGTGACCACACCACAAAGTCACAAAAAGCTGACTTGGTCACAAACATCTGCATTTGTACCTGCCTGTAGTATTTGTGTGTTAGCTTCAAGTTTAATTTCCCATCACTTTGATAAAGACAAAAGTTGCTGTCATCTGCACAGGCCTGCATGATGAAGTTGTCGCGGTGCTTAAATGGGCATTTTATTTCCAGACATCCTTTCTCACAACATGAGCAGTGGATGATGCCATCTGGAGATGCACCAACCTCTGGAAATTCTGGATTTATTATAAATCCATTTTTCTAGGTTGAAGTTGTCATGCTGCGATGCTGACAGTTTGACATACGTTTCCCTTGCTTGCTCTTCATGATCGACCCCCCATTTCATGGCAGCTGTGCTTGTTGTTTTTCTGGGGTAGCACACATTGCGCACAGATGACAGAGCTGGTCTGGTGACACTGGAGGACATAACAGCAGAGGCATTAGACTGTGCACAGTCTACTTGTCCCGTGGAACGTAGAATCACCCATGGTTGGAGTGGTGCTTCATTCAGGCGCTGAGAGTGCAGAACCTAGGGGGAAAAATAGAAAATTTCTGCTACATTAATCAACATAAAATTGTAAAATCCATTACCTTCACATCACTACTTTTTCCATAGGTTAGGTTACAAATACAGTATATTCTAAAAACCTAATAAAACTTATGGTAAATAGCCTGTTCTAAAGTAGCAGAAAAGGTATAAATTAATATTACATTGGATGGATGAATGTGTGGATGTATGAATGTGTGGATGGATGGCTGGATGGATGAATGTGTGGATGGATGGATGAATGTGTGGATGGATTGATGAATGTGTGGATGGATGTGCAGATGGGTGGGTTAGAACCCATTAGTTTTGTTTTGTAAACAAACCTCAACAAAATCATTATCAATTTGGAACAAGGGCAGATAAAATAATGTTCTTCATGGCAGCTTATCTTTTTAAGGGGTCACTAGAAAAACTCGGGGTGATTTACTTTGATCCGTTTTTCTAAAAATTGTCTCAAAACGCATCGACAAAAAATAAAAACTCATCACAGCAGTTTGAGAAGAAAATGGCAGCAGCTGCGACATGTCAACGTCCCTGTGTGTTCACCTACCTTCGTGAGAACAACAGTTTTTTGGTCGTTGACTTGAGAAATCTGCAGGTCCTGCACCCATCCATTTGTGAACTGAAGATGACTTTCCAGAGATTTATAATTCCTGAACTGCTCACATGTGTAGGCACTCAGACCGCACACAAGGTAGCTCATGTCGGGAGCTGCGGTAGCTCGTTGAAATCACCGGTCCACTGCCTGTGCTCATCTGGATCTAGCCCAACTGAATCAATTTTAACAAGATAGCGCTGCTTCGCTTCTTTGTTCAGTTTGTCGCGGTAACGAATCTTTATCTTCTGTTTCTCGCGGTCCATGTTTGTTCTTCGTGTGGTGTTTTACGCCATGTTTGTTTTGGTCAAGGATGTCCTAAAACATGGCGGCGTCGCATTCGTCGTGACGTCAGTGCCCAAGCTCTATACGCGCGTATTTTGTGCGTATGTTTTTGCTGCTATACTTCAGAAACTATCAGCTTTCAAACGCTCGCGTTCTCCTTGTTGTAATATGAGCAGCTGCACACGGAGGGGACTCAACTGAGCTCGCTGATTGGTCACTTGCTGACACGCCTACTGAATTGATTGACAGCCTTCAGTCAGCTGAAAGTGAAACCTCGAGAATGCATCATGAGCAGCTCGCTCAGACTTCTGCGGTGTTCTGCTGCGGTGTTTCTACTATATATGTTATAAAAAGTTCTCTCAGAAATAAAAATAATAACAGGGAGCGCTTTTCCTGCAGCACACAGCCCACCAGGGAATATTTAAAACATCGCGCACCCAGGTAGGACCTGAATTCATTCATTTCAATCATCGAGTGAACGGAGGAAGAAGCGGTTACTTGACTTTAGGCAAAAAAACAAAAGAAAAGGCCCGATCAGCGATAAAGAAGGGGAATTTATTTCATTTGTGTAACATACAAAACAGTCCGGCGCCGGGAAGTTTATGGTCAGACACCACGTATCGCGCACGCGTACGTAAAAAAAAAAAGCTTTGCGCGTACATGCCCTGAGGGGCTACGCTTTTGCCTTGACGTACGTACGCTGCGTATAGGCGTACCGTGAGGACGCTCGAGTGTATCTCGGCCTTTAGGTGTAAAAGGCAGCAGCAGCCGAGATCGTACTCTGATGACTCAACACAAAACAGAGACAACGGTGCCCAGAAAGGCACTGTGTCATCTCTTGTTCCACCCAGCAAGTCATCTTTCAGGGTGCACACGAGGTTTGTCCACATTTCATCAGACTGATTCATTGAGAGTTTAGTTGCATCCCTCCTTCAGTGAGTTTTCTTCTCCCTTCAGGTCGCACTCCAGCTCCACGCTGGCCTCGGTACATTCCAGTGGAACAGCTCAGGATCCAGAGCGATCCCTAACAGAATACATCCATCATCTAGAGAAAGTGCAGCAGCGTCTGGGGGGAGCCAGACAAGGTGTGCAGAATTAGAATTCAATCCTTTTTATAATGTATAACCACTCATCATCCAGCCCGTATACACAATAAATGGTTTAACACAAGCTTTAGTGCACACGGTTGCTCACTGTCATTTTGATTTTCACTGTAGCTTCATTAATATTTACAAATGACACCTGGGGGTAAATTGTTGATTTAATATTTTTCTGTGTTTGAATCCATTTAGGTTCGTCTGACCTGAAGATATTTCAACCACTGAAAGACTAAATTTTATTTTTTAACCTGAGCTGACCAAGCCTCGCCTTCTTGATAGAAAGTTCACATCACACTTGTTTTCATGTGATGTTTTTTTATTAATGTATAAAGTATTTTAAAATAAATTTGAAAGTAATTTTCTATTCTATATATATGTCTTGCTATGTTGAAGTTCATTCACAAAATGCTGTAAAAATATATATTTTTCTGAACTTTAAATGTCGCTTTATTTTCTGAAGTTTTACATCATTTATTTATCAAGTTCAAGTCAACTTTGTTGTTTCCATCACATGTGGTACATGAGGTAGAATGATATTGTGGACCCAAGATCCCAGTTACACCCAAAAATAGCAAACTATAAAGTATAAAAAGAAACTGTATGCAAGGTTTTAAGACATATCTGTCAAACTCATGGCCCGGGGGCCAAACGTGGCCCTTGCTGACATTTATCTGGCCACCAAGATGATGTGTGAAACATAAAATACTTCTTCTATCTTGTGAAACTTCAGTAATCTTTGATTATGATGAAAGCACAACAGAGAACATCAAATGAGACCAATCAAACTCTTGTTGAGGAAATTCTCACCAAGAAAAGTTGTCGGGTATCTGATTAGAGTTAATGTTTCTGAAATTGGCCCTTAGTTTGAAAAAGGTTTTAATTTTGGCCCCTTTTGTAACTGAGTTTGATGCCTCTGATCTAAGATACAGTATACACTAAACAAACGCCAAACAATACACTAAGATATCTTGGATCTATGCTAAACACCAACTATGTAAAATAATTCAGTGTAACAACAGCCTGAACGTGTGGTGAGTAGATGGGACAGCAGCATGAGATGATGAGCAGCACGAATATGTAACATATCACAAATTAAAGTGTCATTACAGTGATTTTCCTGGTTAGATATTCATGAGTCTAACAGTCTCAGGGTAGAAGCTGTTCCTCAGTCTAGTGGTTCTACACTTAATGCTCCTCAGCCTCCTTCCTGAGGGGAGTGGGGGGCAAAAAGTGTGTGTGCTGGGTGAGTGGGGTCCTTTATGATGCAGGTGGCCCTCTTCCTGCATCTGGAGGTGTAGATGTCTGTGACGGTGGGGAGACTGACTCCAACATCTGTGCAGCCTTCACCACTCTCTGCATAGCTTTTCTTTCTGCAGCTGTGCAGCCTCCATGCCACACGTTGATGCTGGAGCACAGGATGCTCTCCATTGCACACCTGCAGAAGGAGGTGAGGACCGAATTTCTCAGACCAGCTCGTCTCAGCCGTCTGAGGAAGTAGAGTCTCTGATGAGCTTTCTTGATCAGGCTGGTGGTGTTGTTGCTCCAGCTGAGGTTATCATTCAAGTGTACACCCAAGTATTTGTAGCTGGAGACCACTTCCACTGCAGATCCTCCTGTGTTAAAACAAAAAAAGGTGTGTGTTTAAGTGTGTTTGCTCTGTCTGAAATCCATGACCATCTCCTTCGTTGTCTTCATGTAAATAGGACTGATTGTAATTTTGTTTCTAAATGTACACTGGTTTTAATGTGAAAATTAAAAATTATAACAGCATAGTAAGTTGCCTAAGTTGGACTATTCATTAGTGTTGGATGCTTCTACCTTAAAGGTATTAATAATACTTTAAACCCTTTTCATAGAACTTGACACAGCTTCATGAATTTGTCATAGATTGTTTTGGGAAAACAATTTTAAGGTTAGGGTTAAAGTTGGAAACAGTTACATAGATCCTGAGACACTTTCTGACATGCAATTCTTGGAGTTGGCGTCACCGTATATTAAACACATTCAAAACTGAATAATGGTGCTTTTCGGTCTTAAATACTTACATTTTGATTGTTTTTGGTTCATTTATTAATGGGTAAAACGTATCTCTTTCACATGCAACAAGGGATTTTGAAATAGGCTACGACTATAACCATAAACTGGGATAAATAAGGTCATTTTGGTATTTCTCCATCATATCGCTCAGAGATCTCTTCACTGTCAATCCATTTGTTTTTTTAAATTGCCAAGTATATGAAGAAACTGGGTTTGTGTTAACCAGTTACAGTACATGCAATTCTGGAAACAAGTGTATTATGTATTTTATCCTGGGATTCTTTTAATTTGTTATTGACCTAAAAACCTAATTAGAAATAAACAAACAAAAAAACGTGAAAAATACACAGCCAGTAGTGTGCTGTAACTGCTGCTCTCATAGCTTTGTTCCGCCTCTACGCATGAAGGACTACCCGGAAATGCCACAGATGTTACGTCACATGCAGAGGCGGCTCCAGGGGGGAGCTAGGGTGTGCTATACCCCCCCCCCCTCGAAAAGTCACAGCACCCCCAAGAAAATATCAGATTATTTTCTTTTTCATCTGAGTCAATATTCTTTAACATGTGGTTGTTGTGATATTTTCCTCGCAAAACACAACCAATAAAATAAAAAGAAATCAGTGATTAATGTATTTTCCGGACTATAAGTCACACCTTTTTGCCTTATTTGCATGCCCTGCGACTTATAGGGAGGTGAGACCTGTTAATGGATTTTCTCCATATTTTTTGACAAATTTTTGGCTCAGATATGACCGTTTTTCCATTGTGGCAAAAATGGTGCAGTACCACCTTTGTCCGCTAGGGTACACCCACCGTTCTCACCTCATGTGTCCGATCGGCAGCCTCCTCTGGTCGGATTCACTCTGTCGCAGCCCAGCCTGGAGGTATGAACTAGCTACTTCGCTGTTAGCTCAGTGTTTGTTAGCAAAATAGGTCAAGAACCACAGGACAGATTTTGATCAAACTTGCAGAACATAATCACTAGATGGATATTTACAACTGATTAGCTTTATGAGATGTTTGAGATCAAATTTGATGTTTTATAGACGTAAATGTGTTGCGGTTAGCTTCGCTGATTTTTCCTTGTACGTTTGAGCAAATAGCTCATAAACCACACAGCAGATTTATTTTCAAACTTACAGAAAGTAATCACTAGATGTTACATTTACAAACTGTTAGCTGTTGGCGTTATTTGAGATAAAATTCAATGTTTTATAGACGTAAATGTGTCGCAGTTAGCTTAGTTGTTTTTCCTTGTACTTTTTCAAAGCGAAACAATTTAAATCCAGCAGATTTGACCATTACGGGAATTTATTAAGGAACGGTTAAGACACATGTTTGCTATAATTTTCAGCAGACAAATAATTGTTTTTACCATGTTAATCTTGTGAAAAGTCCTTCCGTGCATGCTTCTGTGGTCGTCATTTTCAGCAGGGCAAATGACGCGCTGACGCGTCGCGTAGCGGTGACACATAATAGATGCTACTTATATAAAGGTGCAACCTGTTTATAGATTTTTCCAATTTATTGACAATAATTGGACAAAGCGACTTATATAAAGGTACGACCTATAGTCCAGAAAATACTGTATATCGAGTAAAAAAACAACAATCTGATCCACCAGCTGAAGCCCACAAAGATGAGTGATGCTCTCAACACTGACCCAGTAAGAAGCAGAAACTGGTGACATGATGCCTCTGGTTATGCCATTTTTAGCTAATACAACTTGATAAATTATTTCCTGGCTTGCAGTGATAATAAATGACTTATCTGGTCACATTAAATAAATACTTTTAACCAAAATCCAAAATAAACTTTATTAAAATAGCCTCACTGCATCTAAATTCATGCGCGTATAAAACTGAAATAATTCCTGCTTAAAGAGTTGATTTTGCCTTAGACAAGAGAATTAAGCCTTGACTGATTTATTATTATTGCTTGTTTATTATTGTTGCTGATTTTTAGTTTGATTATTTTTGTAATAAAACTTAAAAGACAACTTTATTAGGATGATTATTCATTTGTTCTGGTATAGAACTCCCTGTAATAACATATTCACCCTTTACTAATCAGAATCAGTCACTGAAGTACTTTGTAGAATACTGTATATTGATTAATTTGTTGTTGGTCAGTTAACTGACCAGTGGGTGCCAAACTTTAATGAATGAAAAAAAAATGTAGTGGGGCTGAGATGGAAAAGGTGTCATCCTTCTTCCTACATCTCACCCTTCGTGATGGCTACAAGCTTCTACCCCGAGGTTGTTAGACTCATGAACCCCTAGTCTGAATTATCACTTTGAAAACAAATTCACTGTAAAACCATTTGGTTATGTGCTGCTGATCTCATGCTGCTGATCTATTTCATGTTGCTGTGTTCACTCGTCCTCATCTGCTCACACAGACTCATGTTCGTGCTGCTGTTGTTTGGCGCATTGTTTCGTACTAGTAGTGCTTAGTGTATTTTTAGTTTAGTGTATTTCTTATTTCATGTCTCGGATCTTTTTTTACTGTTTTTCTTTACCATTTGTATTTGTGTTGGATGTAACTGGGACCCTGTCCATAGTTTCGTTCCACCTTATGTACCACATGTGATGTGAATGACACATTGACCTTGAGAACTGAAAGAACAAATGATCCTTCATAGCATCCTCAGTAAAATGCTTAGCCCCCCCCCACTAGCACCTGCAGAAAAATGTCTTTGGAGCCGCCACCGGTCACATGGGAACTATGTGCGCTCAAATAGATTTTCACTCTTTAATTATCCGGAATCACAATACAAACAGACTTGTTCATATCACCAGTGCACAATAACAGTCTAGGAGTCTGATCTATGAACTAAGCTGTGCAATTGTATTATAAAAGAGTAACTGTGCACAGTTTATGTGATTATAAATTATAATTATAAATTTTATGGTTATAAAAAATTGTATTGTGTATGAAAAAAATAGAGTAATTGACAATTTGGTCCAAAAAAACATCAGACAGCACTGCCTGCACCCTTTCGGGACCTTCGCACACCACTCACCTCTTGACAATGAGCAGGTGCAAGGGCAGGCCAGATTAGACTATGCTTCTGTACCATTTGTTCACGCTTCACGGGCTGTCATACCGCCACAGCGCCGGGTTGAGGATCTTCCTCGAAATGGGTGAACAATGGACACGGACGGACAGTCTACTCTGCCTCCAGCTGACCTACCTTCAGTCGCTTGGAGACGGCCACGCAGGATGCCATCTGATAATAAGGTGATGACGCTCATCGTCTTTTATGTGGATCTGACCCACTACGGTTTTCACTCACGGTTGCTATGTGGAAAAATTCTGGCTTCAAATTCAATATAGCCTGAAATTATTATAAAAAACAGAAAGACTGAATAGTTTTGCACTTTTTGTTTGTTTATTTTTAGCTGTTTTAGCAATTGAAGAACGTGATGCATGATGGGAAATCATCCGGCTACATGACGTCATCATCCGCGCTCCGGCTGCATGACGTCATCATCCGCGCTTCGGCTTTCATGTTTCCACGTAGGGACAACGTAGGGACAATATATATATATATATATATATATATATATATATATATATATATATATATATATATATATATATATATATATATATATATATATATATATATATATATATATATATATATATATATATATATATATATATATATATATATATATATATATATATATATATATATATATATATATATATATATATATATATATATATATATATATATATATATATATATATATATATATATATATATATATATATATATATATATATATATATATATATA
>JBBPBX010049691.1:0-25252 GCA_038048925.1 Garcialebias charrua
TCCACGTTGAGAGTGAGATTGTTGTGTCCGCACCATAAGGCCAGGCGGCTCACCTCATTCCTGTAGTCCGTCTCATCGTTGTTGCTGATGAGACCCACCACTGTTGTGTCGTCCGCAAACTTGATGAAGTGGTTGTAGCTGTACGATGGTGTGCAGTCGTGTGTTAGCAGGGTGAATAGAAGGGGACTCAGCACAGCTGCTACCCCCGCGACCCGACCCCAGATAAGCAGAAGAAAATGGATGGATGGAATTCAAACTTAATCTCAATGAGCAAACCCCCCGAATAGATTTTATTGCAAGAAAGCAAAAGTTGTTTCATTTGAGTAAAATAAACTAACCTATTCAGACTAAGTTATTTTGTAAACACATTTTCCTCCTATTTTTTTCCTACTCTTTTCTAATTTTCTAGATGCATTAAAAAACATAAGCAACAACTTTGCTACAAAAATCAGTTAATGGCATTTTAAAAATGTTTTTGTGAACCAATAAGGAATAAATGCTACTTTTGCAGACATCTGACATTCCTAAATTTTGGAACTTAATAAAAACCATTTGCGTCCCTGTTATAAAAAGAAAACACCAAGGAAAGACAAAAATATTTTGACAAAGTCAATATTTTAATCATTCCCTGCTGTAAATGCCATGTTGGGTGAAAAAAGGGTGAGATAACGCTTACACATAAAGTCAAACATTTGCATCTAAAGATTAAAAACACTTGACTGAAACTGCAAAAAATATCTGAAAAGTGGATAATTCAAGTGCAGCTTTGAAAAAGATTATACTATAACTGTGAAATCAAAACATAAAACTTTCCAGCAAATGTCAGCTTGAGCTGCCCTTAATGACCCAAATGTAACCAAACATCATCAAACTTCATGATGAGCTTTAATAAGAAGTATGTTTAATACGGAAATAAATGAAATGAGAAGCAGCTCTCCTCCCAAAGCTCACAAAGAACCTAACAGACACTAAGTGACAATAATTTATTCCCTCTTATCTCATTACCCGTCATGTGACGTCTGTGTTTACAACAAACTTCAATTTCTTTAATCATGTCCAACATCTCAGTCTTTTATTTTTTAACAACCATTAATTAACGGCTGACACAAACAATCACATTGAATAATGCCAGGATAGCATTTGTCTCGACCATATGGTGTGTAGATTATTAATATTCACCATCAGTTGTCACGTACCGTCTCACAGAGCTTTTCAAAAATAGCCCATTTTGATGTGGATGCAGAAATGAGCAAAGATGTGAGTGATTTGTTTGTTGTCACGATCTGATATTTAAAGTCTCATTTATGTCCACAAAAAAACACACTCTTTTCTTAAGAAAGAATGAGAGAGAACAAGAAGAGGGTGATAAAGATACACTTGTATGTAAAACTCGTGTGCATGGTTAAAACATGGAATTTGTATTTTATTTAAACAATATTAAAGATGCATACAAACTTTCAAGCGTTGTACTTGTAAAAATAAGTCAAAATGCTGCTGACTATGAAATGAAGACATGATGTAACTACAGGCAAAAAGAACGTATGAAACATGAATTACAAACGCAGTTTAGCTTAGCATACGCGGTGTTGGACCTCACCTTGACACTCAGACAACAATTCTGAGTGTCACAAAAACAGGACACGGGTGGGGGAGTGGGTTGTACACCGTATTTTCCGGCCTATAAGTCGCATCAGTCCAATTATGTCCAATAAAGTGGAAAAATCCATAAATATGTCGCTTTGCCCTATAAGTCCGACCAGAGGATGCTGCCGTCGGACACACGAGCTGGGAACGGTCGGTGGACCCTAGCGGCCGAAAGTGGTACTGCGCCCCTAGCGGCCGAAAGTGGTACTGCTCCATTTTTTTTCATCAGAATGAATGGAAACGGTCATATCTCAGCCAAAAATTGGTCTAAAAATATGGAAAAAAATCCATAAATATGTTGCTTCGCCCTATAAGTCGCAGGGCATGCAAATTAGGCAAAAAGGTGTGACTTACAGGCCGGAAAATACGGTACTTGTGGTAATGACCATTATTGTGTTGTTTTTGAAATATTATGTATGCACCTTGAACTAGATGGATCTATGGACAAGCAACACAAATTAAGCCATCACTGCTTCCAACAAACTCAATAAGTATTACGGTAAATACATGCTGACCTCTGCTAAAACACACACTCTGCCTATACTGCTGTATTGTAGTCTGTCATTCTCAATGTTCCAATACATGTTGAACATTATATTATTTATCTTATTTCTTTATGTATTGCTTTTAACATTTTAAGAACTCTTTGTGTGAATATTTTTGTCTGTTGCTGCTGTTACACTTGAATTTCCCATCCGTGGGACAATAAAGTGTGTTTCTATTCTATTCTATTCTAATTGCTGATGGACCAATGGACTAATTTTACAGGGACAGTTATGATCAATTGTTTCTTAAAAATACAAATATGAGTTGATAGATAGTCAATATTGACATTTGATTATTGTCTACTAGCTTGTGATAAAGTTTATTAACCTTTAATAAACTGTAATTTGCTCTACTGTATTTCATACTTTTTAAAAGGGAATAAAAAGCTCTAAGAATACTGAATTTACTAGATTGAAAGTTGCTTTGTTGAACAAACATTTCTGTGTAATTATTTCAAGCATGAATAAAACACATTTTTATTGTATGTTTTAAAAAGTTGCTTTTCATACAGGTTTTGATATGAACATCCCCAAATACTTTACATGTCTGTTAAAAGTCAGTAATGCACAAACAACAATCTGGTGCTTTTTACCACAACTCTGCAAAACATCCATCCATCCATACATACATACATTCATTCATCCAATCATTTGTTCATCCATCAATTCATCCATCCATTCATCCATCCATCTATCCAATCATTTGTTCTTCAATCCATCCATTCATCCATTCATCCATTCATACATTCATTCATCCATCCATCCATCATCCATCTTTTCATCCATCCATCCCTTTGTTCATCAATCCATCATCCATCCATTTATTTATCCACCCAATGATCATCTATCCATTTGTTCATCCATCCATCCATCATCATCTATCCATTTGTCATCCATCCATCCATCCATTTGTTCAGCAATCCATAATCCATCTATTTATTCATCCACCCATCGATCGTTTATCATTTGTTCATCCATCCATCATCATCTATCCATTTGTTCTTTCATTCATCCATCCATCAATTTTCTCATCCATCCATCCATCATCCATCCATTCATCCAATCATTTGTTCATCCATCCATCATCATCCATCCATCATCCATCCGTCCATTTGTTCATCAATCATAATCCATCTATGTTTTCATCCACCCATCGATCATCTATCATTTGTTCATCCATCCATCCATCCATCCATCATCATCTATCCATTTGTTCTTTCATTCATCCATCCATCCATTTTCTCATCCATCCATCCATCATCCATCATTCATCCAATCATTTGTTCATCCATCCATTCAATCATTTGTTCATCCATCAATACATCCATCCATTCATCCATCCATCATCCATCCATCCATCCATCCATCTGTTCATCCATCCATCCATTTGTTCATCCACCCATTGAACATCTATCCATTTGTTCATCCATCCATCCATCATTATCCATCCATCCATCTGTTCATCCATCCATCCATTTGTTCATCCACCCATGGAACATCTATCTATTTGTTCATCCATCCATCATCCATCCATCCATCCATCTGTTCATCCATCCATCCATTTGTTCATCCACCCATTGAACATCTATCCATTTGTTCATCCATCCATCCATCATTATCCATCCATCCATCCATCCATTCATTTGTTCAACAATCCATCATCCATCCATCCATCCAATTATTCATCCACACATCGATCATCTATCCATTTGTTCTTTAATTTATCCATTCATCCATTTTCTCATACATCCATCCATCCATCCATTCATCCATCTATCCATCCATCCATCCAGCCATCCATCCATTCATCCAACCATCCATCCATCCATCCATCCATCCATGCATCCATCCATGCATTTGTTCATCCATCTATCCATTGTCTTTTTCTGTTTTTCCTGCCCAGGTTGCAGGGCAACTGGTGTCTATCTTCAGCGGTCATTAAGTGAGACGTGGGGACACCCTGGACAGGTCACAAGTCCATCACGGGGACACAGAGACAAACGAAACAAACATTCTTTCAGCCTCTCACTAACATCTAGGGACAATTAGTTATTTTTGCTCAGTGGAATGAAACCCACCTTGAGCCTGGAGAAAACTCGTGTGAACAGGAGGAACATGTAAACTCTACACCGAAAGGCCGGGAGACAAACCTACAACTTTCTCACTGTGAGGCCACAACCGTGCAGTCTGCTAAAAATGTAATACTCCAAATTGTTCAGTGTTAATCACTTTTACCAAATTGTATTTTATAAAGTGAATAATTATTTGGCTTGTCCAATAATTTTTTTTGACAACACTGGCAATAAATATTTGTTCAAAAATAAACAGGTAAAGTTAGCATTTTTTTTTCTCAACTGTAGAAGTTTGGCATGTTAATTGTATAGTGGTCAGATAAAATCTGTAAAGTTTGAGGATTCAGCTACAAAGTAAAATGGAAGTAAAACAAAACATCCCAAATCTTATAATTCGACTGTGTCTGAAATTGATTTTATTTACACAACTAAACCTGCATCTACTCACTTTTACACTGAAATCACTTGTTAATTATTTTATTTTTTAGGGGTTTCATTCAGACAATAAGCATATTGCAGATTTTTGCTCTATCAAAAGGCCCCAAATAAGAAACCAGCTCAAATGTATAGACAAATAGTTATTTATTTGCTGCTTATTTTCCTGTTGTACTCAACAAAAAGTATCAGATTTTTACCCAAAGACTTGTGCTGCTTAAAACCCGTCAGTGAAATCAAAGTTTTCAGCGCTGTGTCACTCCACTCACATCAAAACTCTTGGGCAGGCAGTCTGACTGTAAACTATTTTTACCGTGCTGGGCTCTGTGATTGTCTTGCCACTTGAGCCTCTCACTGTGGAAATCTGTCTCGACAATGACAACTACATTTTAGCTCTTGTTCCCCCTGATCTTCAAATCAAATTTACACCGACTACCTTTGATATGTGCAGAGAGAGCGCGCTTGCATCCCAGTGGACTGGGAGGAAAAATAAACCAAAACTCACATCCACAAACAACTAACAACAAATCTGACAGATTTACCATAACAGGCTTTCTGAACTTTGGTCTAAATGAAACACATCCATAAAATAAATGTTTGTTCTGCACCGTCCTTTTGAAGTTGGATTTGTTTTTGCTCTTTAATGATTTATTTCTTCTGATGATGATGGAAGCCGTGCTGACACCTTCTTTTGCTTCATCAAGTTCTGCTGCACAATTACATGAATTTACTTTCAATAAATTACCATCTTTGCATGCATCAGTCAAATCATCCAGCTGAGGCATTCGCAAACAATATGCATTATTAATTTCATTGTCAGTGTTTATTTGGTTAACTTGTAACCGACTTGGACAGCCCATTGCCTTGATGATGCATTTAAAAGCATCAGGGTCGGCTTTTTAAAAGGAAATCAGGGGATGACATGCCTCCACATACCACTTCACTCCCTGCTGAGGCCACAGAGGAAAAAAAAAAGGCTGAACTGCAGTGAAAGACCAATCAAAAACTAAAAAGATGCATGGTGAGCTGCTGCAGTCAAAACAACAAAATCAGGGAGATCATCGACATCGCAGCAATACTCAGTGAGTGGTTGTTTGCACTGATTGACTGCATTTCAATTTAAGAAGTTTCTCACGTTTATACAATTTAGTGGAATGAATATATAGTATTCATAAAAGGAAAAACAAAACAAAAAGAAAAGCTGTTCGAGTTTAAATGTATCTCTTATTAGAGTGAATGGATTCAAGTAAATCAGTCATAACTTTAAATACAAACTAGGCTAAAAGTTCTTTGTTATATTCTAAAAACTTTTTTTTTATTTTACCAGTAAGAGCCATCTAGATTATTTGAAGAGAGGTTTTGTGGAAGGTTTATGAAAAATTATTATTATTATTACTGTTATTATTATCATTACTATTCTAGCTCTTTCAGCTGCTCCATTCTTCAGGGAACTAACTCACGCAAAGAATTGGCAGTTGTTTTTACACAGGATGCCCTTCCTGACACAACCACAGACCACCGAGCTACCACAGCCCTCTGTGTGGAGCAGAGAGCTGCCGTCTATGGTTTCCAGCGGAGCAGATGGTAGGGTTAAGGGCCCATGGTGGGGGAAATGATGGTGGAGACGGGTTTGGATGTTTCACCTGTTCCCACCCACATTTTGACGTCGTTGGTCCAGGGAGTCAAACTGGTGACCTTTCGATCACAGGCCCACCTTCTATTGTCTCTGCACCACCACCCCTTCCACTGAACAATTATTATTGTTATAAAATATATAAAGAAGAATCTGTCTAGAGGACCTGACTATCTTGTTAGAATTATCACTGTACCTGTGGGAGATAACTCTTTGATCAGCCTTAATTTTGGAGAAAATGTTTATTTCAGACCAAATTGACAAGCAAACAGGTAATCAGCGCAGGACTAATACTAACGTGGATTGCCGTCATCTGAATACAACTCAAATCCTAAATGTTTATTTCCAGTTATATGCTGTTGTGTACACCTTTAAATTACTAATTTTAGCATACAGTAGTCTCTCGCTACTTAGCGGTTCGATCTTCGTGGACTCATCGTTTGCAGTTTTTCAACATAAGACACATTGTCAACTTTAATATTACTCGTGTGATTGGGATAGTACAGGATAAAAAGTTAACAGTCAAAACAACTACACTACCCAGAAGCCAACAGTGCTTCCAGCCGCTACTTTCTGCCGAAATGGCTGCAATGAAGGGAGGATCTAGCTACAGTACGAGATAGATTACACTCACAGAACTGGCAGGAAAGTCACAAATAATCCTGAAGCTGAACTCGTCCTTCAAGTTGTAGTGAGTACCTGGGCTGCAGTTTATCACAGTCACAGTGTGACCCGGATCCTGGGGGCTGCAGGGAACAGACAGTGGCATGTTTTGGCCTGGTTCTGATCATGCAGTGCTGGTTCGGACCTGGGCCAAGTGGTGGACGACGCCCTGGGCAGCCTTGTGCGCTGAGTGTCCTTCCTGGAGCAGAAGCACATGTGCATCAACCTGGACTTCATCATGGTGGGCTTTGCCATGCTGCAGAGTAGCCTAACTGGAACCGAGCTTCTTTGGAGCTGGTGACTCATATACAATTTTGCAGTACTGTGCAGTACATATATGTATGCTGTTAAAATTACGTAGGTTTAAGAGCACGTGTGTGGGAAGGGTTTATAAACCCTTAAAAATATATATAAATACTAAAATAAATATAGCATTCCTACTTGGCGGTTTTTCACCTATCATGGTGGTGTGTGGAAATGTAACCCCCGCAACAATAGAGGGACTACTGTAAGACGTTTTATTTGTTTGTTCATATGTTCACACAGATTTTGTGTTTTGCATTGTTTTGTAAGCACACATAGTAGTATCAGTGTTGAGTTGTACCACAATTTGTCCAGCTGGGGGGACTTCTAGCAGGATTTTTTTCTTTTTCTTTTTTAGCCAAAATAACCATGTGATGCAAAGTTGATTGTAATATAAAGATTTATATAACAGTGTTTGCATCTAGTGCCTTGCCTTTTTTTTTTTTACTGGACTTGTTTTAGCATGGCAGTGATGACCTTTAATCTTAGCCCTGCTCAGACTAGCCATTAGCTTGTCAATTTAGTTAGAAATACTGTTTATTTTTCCAAACTGAGGTTGTTCAAAAAGTTGTCGACGACATGTAAGATATTACTTGTTCACAATCAATCCCTACTTTAAAAGATCTATCATTTAAAGCTTGCAACTCTTGGTTTGAGTGATTTCTGACAAGGATCAAGAAGAGACTGATAGTGAAGGTTTTGTAAAAAGCTAAGATTCAATGGGCCTCAATATGTAGATTTTACAGAGTGGTGCATGCTAAACAGTCATACCTGCTAATAGAAAGGAAACCACAGTGATTGAAAATAAATCAGAGTAAAAATGTACTTTGTGAAAGTGCCATGTTGCACCCATCCATTTAGCCCCCAGGGCACCTGCAGGGTGTAGCGACGGCAGCTCTCATCTGCCATCAAACTATCATCCCAGATGACAGCTGATAGGAGTACTCCTAGAGAAATTCCAAAAGTCTTCCACCAATTAACATTGCACACAAAAAAACTATATTTAAAAATGAAAACACAAGGCATCTGCATTAGGTTTTAGAAAAGAAACCGTCTTTTTTATAATCTAAATGTAAAAAAGTAATTCCATAAAACATACTGAATGAGACTAACAATGTTAAGTCAGGTCCTCTGGATGAATTCTTCTTTGTTGGAATGTTTCATCTTTTATCCAAAATAATTCAGACTGAAGGTCTTTTGTGTGGGATTCCTAGGTTGTCAGCCACAATCACTTTCTCCACAGCTGCCAATCATCCACCACTACTGTGCCAGATTTTAAAGACTGCTCTGCTGAGTTTTTAAACTCCTGCCAGACATTCATCCTAAGCTGGGACATTACAATACTTTTATGGTAACTTAGTTTATGGCCATACCACCCTGAACCCACCCGATCTCATCTAATCTCCCACGGGTCAAACCTGGTTAGTACTTGGATGGGAGACCGCCTGGGAATACCTGGAGCCATAAGCTCGCTGTGATGGACTTGCGGCCTGTCCATGGTGTCCCCCAGCCTCTCACACAGTGATGGCTGGATATGGGCATCAGTGACCCCCCGTGACCTGAAAAAGAAGAAGTGGGTAAAGGTTATGTTTGTCTGCATGTCTGTATGTGTGTATGTATGTATGCATGTATGTTTGTATGGATGGATGGGTGCATGCATGGATGGATGGATATGGTAACTTAGTGGACAGGTGGGAAACTTATTCCTTGAGAAGCTTTGATTAACCTTGAGATTATCTTGTGTCCTTTAAGTCCTGCACCTCTGTGTCTTCTGAGACCTTGTCAATTCTTGGGACCTCGCCCTGTCATCATCTTGTTCCTGCAATTGCCATACATCAATCTGGAACAAAAACCACCAAGCACCACCAACTTTTTTCTCTCTCCAACTATGCTCACCTATTCTGGATCACGTTTCATCTTCCCTTTGAAACCTAGGACTTCATTTTCTCCCATCTCTCCAACACAACCTGTAAAACAACCAAAAGAAAAAAGACTAACAAACAAATTCCATTTTTCAAGAATTCAGAAAATTACCCATCCTTGCCTTGTGTCGTCTATCCCTTACCGCCCAGGACATTTCCCTGCACTTGTAAATAAACAGCTTACCCTTTTGTACACCTGAGTCTGTGTCTTCGCCAGTCTGCTAACTTGGGGTCTAATATACCCCAAGTAAAGTTTGTATTTAACATCATGTTATTTTGGATAAAAGACACAACGTTTCAACATAGAAGAATCCATCCAGAGGACCTGACTTAACCTTGTTAGATGTGTCTACCTGGATTACTGAGCATGCCTCAAGATACTGAATGAGAATTTAAAACCAGTTCAGAGACTTAACAAAGACACTTAGATATGAAAGGACGATTGTTTCGGTAGCAGAAGAAAACAATCAAACGTTTAAATTTTTAACTTAAAAATGACTAGAACTCCTAATTAGTACAGATAAATACTATTAATTTAATCTCAGTTAATGATTAATTGCAGTTTAAGCTCCTACTAAGAACTACAAACTGAAGACTTTACAGTTTGTATGTGTAATGTTCTGAACAGCGGTGGAAGGATCTCATTTGAGTCATTCTTACTTTGGGTGGGCTTTTTTTTTTTTTTTTACGTTCCAGTGTCATGTTTTATGTCATGCCATCAGTACTTGATTCCAGAGTAGATGAGTGTTGGCGCCAGCAGAGATGCATAGTGGGAGCTGGGACTCAGGGACTCCGGCTTTATCTGCCAGACCTAATGATGGCATCCACCTGCTGTTTTATGGTCCCAGCTGGAGCTACGTTTCTCCCATTTGGCCTGAGCACACACTCTTCCTTCATTTCCTTTTGTCTTCTCTCTTTCACCTTTTTTTAACCTTTATTGTTTGAGTCAATCAGTCACATTTCCATCTTAGTCATTCAACACACACTCTCCCTGTCTTCCTGTTTCCCCATCTTCATCTACCTTGCTATTCGACACCATTTTTTCCGATTCTTTCTTCCGTTCTTTGCGGCTCATTGCCCTGATGCACTTTTTATGGTCAACAGCCATGAGCTGCTCATCTGAGCAAGTCTGGCCTCATGTGTTCCAAGAGGGTATGACTGGGTGTGGAGGTGAAGGCCCACAAGGTGCCCAGACAGCCAAATATCAGAACAATATGTCACCCAGCAGCCTTATGATCTCAGCCGTTCAACCTTGCTAGGCTCTGACTGTGCACCTTCATCCTCAGGGTAGTTCCAACATGAAGGCAATATTTCATCTTTGGAAGAAAAAAAAAAGTCTTACTTTATCCCAAGATCAGCCTTAACTCTATAAAAATGTCAAATATTCTGTATGTTCTCATAAATTTGCTCTCTTTTAAATTAATTAAAAAACATACTGCAGCAAATGTACAGCTTTTAGTAAATGAAAGTCAAATTGAAGGCTTCACAAACTTTTAATTTTAATATGTAAGGGAGGGATTTCACAATTTGAGAAGTTTTATTTTGTGAAAATGATGTCAAGTGAACTATTGGTGCTATTCTCTTAGTTGTAAATGGTATGTGCATGAGGAAATTCAAGTATAAACCACATTACATGAGTGTTTTTTTTTGACTTATGCATGACTGCCAGTTGAATTCCAGGTGCAATAAATTTCAGGTTGACTGGCTAGTTAACATTTGTGCTCAAACAGATTTTCCTGGGTCAGTGAACTCACCAGCCTAAAAGTACTAAATCTTGCTAGCCTAACTTGTGGGAAAAGTCTTAAAGGTTTTTTAAGAAATATAATGATCAAAAATAAAAAGTCAGAGTCAACACTTGAGCCAGAATCAGAGTCAGAGAGTCTTTATTGTCATTTGCTCCGTATGTAGTACATGTGATGAAATGATTGAGCCATGATTCAAGACGGAAAATATGTTGCCATATGTGTAGCTGTGCAAGTACAACACACTTAAATGAATCCAAAATCACTCATTTAAGGCAGAGCAAAAAATGAAATATAATGAAAAATAATGTAAAAAAAAAAAACGTAGCAGAGCTGCTGCCTCTCTCTGGGGACTGAGATGGAGCAGAGGCTGAGCAGCAGACCCAGGACTCAAAAGTCCCAGGTTCAATTCCAAGCCAATTCCACATGTCGTTGTGTCTCTGAGCAAGACACCCAATCCCCATTTGGTCTCCGGATGCCTATATAGCTGCCCACTTCTCCACCTGGGTGTATCTCAGATGTGATGGGTTAAATGCAGAGAACTAATATTGCCATTGTATGGGAACATACAATGATGACAACACATAGTACTTTACTCATAAGGTTGCCGGATCGAATCCCAGCTGGGGATTCTTCTGGATGGAGTTTGCAAGTTCTCTCCATGCATGTGTGGGTTTTCTCCAGGTACTCCAGTTTCCTCCCACAGACCAAAAACATGTATGTTAGGCTGGTAACTAAATTGTCCCTAGGTGTGAGTGAGAGAGTGAATGGTTGATTGTCTCGTTTGTCTCTATTTGTCCCTGTGATGGACTGGAGACCTGTCCAGGGTGTCCCCTGCCTCTTGACTGCTAGATATGGGTATTAGTCAAGTCAAGTCAATTTTATTTCTATAGCACAGTTAAAACAGATAAACTGTTATCAAGGTGCTTCACACACACAACATAAAAGAGGTTGAAAAATTTACAGAAACCGTAACACACATCACTAGTAACAATCATGATATTAATAGCAGTAAAAGTAAATAAAAATGTATAAGAACAATATTAAAATGAAAAACACAGTAAAAAAGCACAGTAAAAAAAATATATATATATATAGTACACTAGGTCAGCTCACACAGTATGAAACACCAGAGAGAACAGATGAGTTTTTAGCAGGGATTTGAACATGTGAAGGGAGGAGGCCTGTCTAATGTTGAGGGGCAGGTTGTTCCAGAGTTTGGGGCCGGTGACTGAAAATGCTCGGTCTCCACGGAGCTTCAGTCGAGTTTTTGGGACCGCCAAGAGCATCTGATCAGATGATCTCAGGGCCCGCGGTGGAACATATGGTTCCAGCAGCTCGGAGAGGTAGAGGGGAGCGAGGCCATTTAGGCATTTGTAGGTCAACAACAGGATTTTAAAGTCGACTCTAGTTCGCACGGGGAGCCAGTGCAGGGAGGAGAGAACAGGTGTAATGTGCTCAAACTTACGTGTACCGGTTAAAAGCCGGGCTGCTACACACCCACTACACAGCCGATTTAGACTGCTGCCATCAGGGAGGAGACTGAGGAGTCTCCAGGCTCGAACCAGCAGACTGAGAGACAGCTCTGTTCATCAGGCAGTCAGAATGCTAAACACTCTGCCTGCTCTGCCTCCCCTCCCATTTGAACTGCCTTAACACAAAAAACTTTCTCACACATTACCACTCAACACAAAGTTTTTAACACTGGACCCTGTGTCATCAAACGGGTTATTCACTAAACTCTCGGTCATGTGCTCATTCAGTTTGCACTACTTCTCATATTTGCACTAATGTTTGTATTACATTACTGCCTATAGTAGTGCATTAACAGAATACCCGAGTTTTCGACAGATCGAGTGCTTTGACTTCTATCGAGGCTTTTTTGTCCACCTCGAGTACCCGTAGTGACGTCATCACGTCACATTTCACAGCGCGCGAGGTAGCTTTTAGCTTTTAGTAGACGCCACAAAATGGATTCCTTTGTGCGCACGGATGTAAATGGAGCAGGCAGTCTTGTCAAAAAGGTAAAACAGTTTTTAATTTATAAAATGCGCTATTTCCTGTTGATTTTCTGTTCTCTGACCACCGTAGATTGTGACTGGCAGCAGGTGGCGGTGTTGCATTGCAGGCCACATATATAACACGGCAGCTTCCTCTCTCGTTTCACAAACAAAAGCAACATATTAATCTCTCTAGACCTATTAAAAAAACCTATAAACACATTAATCTCTAAAAGTAAACCTAAATTGCACAGCACTTCAGGCTGTGGTGCGGTGTTGCCCCATTTGTTTTTCAGTTTCGGTTTCAGCGCCGCACGGTATACTTTCACTTTTAATATTAATAATAATAACTAATAGTTTTGTTTTTCCTGTGACTTATCTGCAGTATGATAAATGATAGGAGCATAATAAATGCTCCCAATGTTTTGTTGGTCTTTTTTTTCTTTTTGTAAAGACGGTTTTTATGCATTTATATTTATTTATTTATTTTGCATCATAAGACACTGTGACGTCATCGGCTACTCGAGCGTCGTTCGAGTTTTTTTATGTTAATGTCGAGGTTAAAAATTATGTACTCGTTCAACCCCTAGCCTATAGTCATACTACTGTTTACATTCACGGTTTACATTTATTAATACGGTTTACATTTATTACTACTGCTTTACATTTATTACTACTGTTTACATTTACACTACTTTTATCTACACTACTGCAGATACATATACAGTATTCTCTGACTAGCCTTATCTAAGGATGCCAAATGTGCCTTATGTGCCTTACTGCATATGCCACTTTGCCTCTATACCAACATCAACTACCTCATACATATACTGTGTACATTAAAGGTTCAGTATGCAGTTTCTGTAGAACTGCAGCACTTAGAAATATTTTCAACAGGCAAAGCATTCTGATCCCTCCCCCTCAGAGCCATATGTGGCTCTGCCCCCTTGTGGTCTGTTGAATTTCAAATTCAAGCTCTGTTTTTATTGGCTGATTCAAATTCAAGCTCTGTTTTTATTGGCTGGTTACAAACTCTGTTTTTATTGGCTGGAAAATGGCGGGTCACCTTTTCTTTTTAGAAATGCTTATTTACCACCTGGAGAAGCAAGGGGACAATATTTTTTTTTTATTTTTTTTCAGAGATTACCTGGCTAACATCAGTCTGTCAGGAGGTAGTGACAGAGTGAAGAAATATGTTCATAAAAAAAGCTACATACTGCAGCTTTAAAATAATAAAATAGTATTAGAGGTTGCTCGCAGAGGAGAAAATATTAATTAAAAGTACCATAATAAAAGAGACTAATACAGAATATACTGTACACTGATTTGTGTTATCAGTCAAAATAAAATCAAAATTAAAGTTTAGTGTGTGTTTTAAGTCCTAAAAACTCCAGTCCTGATGCCACTCATTCTTACAGTTGATTAAAAGGTGCTGTCCGTCATGAAATAGGTTGAAATAAATTATATTCTGCATTAAAATTGTGGAAAGTACCTGTATGTTATTAGGCAATTGAAAACTTGGAATGGCTCCTTCACTTATGATGCAACCGTTTTCCTAAAAATACTGAAAAAAAAAACGTTGAGAATTCCCCAAAGTGTTTTCAAGACTCAAAATGGATTTGTTCTCAAATTCATCAGAAATTAATTTTAAATGGTATTATATCTCTTCTGTGATCAAATTTATTTGGTGCATTTGAATGATTTATATTCCTAGATGAGAGAAATATATGGGAATATGCTGTTAGTTATCATATAAGGAATTAACGGCATCTTTAAAACAGAATTAATAGAAAATTAAAAGTTTATATAAAAAAAATCAGTATTAAATTCATCTTATTTTAATTTGTTAAAAAAAATCTGTATGCCTCTTTCATAACTGTCTATTGTTGTCACTGTTGTCATCATTCTTTGTTTGTAGCCAGGTCTCTCTTGTAAATGAGTCCTCGAGGCTCAATGAGATGCATAAATAAAGGTTGAATGAAACGTGCAGTTAAAAAGTTTACATGAAGATTCCTTTTAGAAATATATTTGATTGAAATGTATTTTATATTTAGCAAAAAATAGTACTTCATAAAGTGCAACAAAATATATTTTATAACAATGTACTTGAAGTACATTTAGATAAATCTATTTATTTAACAAGAAAGTTCATTCTCAATAGTCCAGAGGTATCTATTTACAGTATTTTACATTTTCAGGTTCAGGAAGTGTTACACCCAATCACAGAGGACAGGAAGACTGCAGCCAATCATGTGTCGTGGTCTGGATCCTCCCACCGGCTGCCAAAAGTCTGAACCGTGAGCGAGAGGGAGAGTCTGTCAGTAGAAACATTTTGCACGCGAGAGCATGTAGTTGTCCTCCGAGCGCACGTGCGCGCGCTCGGATCTCTTTTCTACGCTCGCGCTCATCCCCATTACGCGCGCAGGGCTGATTTGCGCTCGCACAAGAGTAATTTGCTCCCTCGAGGCATGTATTTGCTCTCGCGAGATCTGTATTTGTTCACGCCCGTTATGGAATCGTTTTATCTCTATATAATCTCCTTTGTGATTCGCTCAAAAGGTGCAAGAACAGTGAGCACATTGTCCATTAACTCCCACTGGTGTGGAGTGAGTGTGGCTGGTAACTTGTACAAAGCAGTATACGTGCCAATAGCACGTCTCTGCTCCAACAGCGACTGCAGCATGTAGACTGTGCTGTTCCACCTTGTTGAAACATCTTGTTGTAATCGTTTCCTGGGTTGACCTGACTGTGTCTATATATCATAGAGTCGGGAATAGGCAAGTGAAGAATGCTTAAAATGTCCAACAATTCTCCTTCCTGTTGCCACCATGTCTGTGATGCTGCGCTGTGCCAGCTGTCCCTCATTTACAACCAGTTGCAGTGTGTGTGCCAGGCAGGGTAAACTTTTCAAGTTGATGTCATCCAGCGCTTTGGCCATATTACGAGCATTATCACGTAAAACAACGTGAACTCTTCCATGATCGATTTCCCAGTGATTCAGCATCTCCTTAAACTCTGCTGATAAATTGGCTGCAGTGTGAGACCCCGGCATTTCTTTACAGTTTAAGAGTATTTGTTGACGTTCAAACTTTTCGTCAATCCACTGTGCTGTTAAGCTTAACATGGACATTAAACTTACATCAGAAGTCCAGATGTCTGTTGTAAAGCTGAGTGCATTTTTATTAGCTTTTAGCAGGCTGCGGGTGTCTCTCATAACGTGGCCGAACATCTCCGGTAATGCAACTTCAGAAAAATATTTCCGACTCGGCATGTTATATCGTGGGCTCACGTGTTCCATTAAACTTCTAAAACCTTTGTCCTCAACGACTGAAAAGGGCTGGTCGTCTAATGCCATGAACTCCATGACTTTTCTCGTGGTAGCTTTGCTCTTTTCAATGCTCATAAAAGCTAACAGCGGCCCACCGACTGGCTCTTTGTTAGCGCTAGCTTTGGCATTAGCTTTAGCTTTGCTGCTCGCTTCGAACGTTGCGTACTTAGCTGTGTGGTGATTTCTTAAATGGCGAACAAGGTTTGTTGTATTAAAAGTTTTTGTTGTGGCTCCACCACGACTTACTTCGGCTTTACACACACTGCAAATGGCGATCTTTTGCTCATTTTCTTTAACTCTGTAGAAGTTCCAAACCGAGGACATGGCTGCTCCGAGTGGCTTTAGTTGTGTTGACTGTTTAATGCGCATGTGCAGACGTGTGCGGGTCTGTTAGTCAGCCCCTCACCCCTCGCTCAGCCCCCTCACCCCCGCTCAGCCCCCTCTCCGCCCCCTCTCACAGCAGAGAAAAAAGACAGCAGCTGATTTTGAGACCTTTGCCGAGGCATGTGCGATCGGTGGATAAAAATCGGCTTCTCATTTAACGATCGGCCGATCGCCGATTTCCCCAAAATAAGGAAATCGGGGCCGATTTATCGGTGCATCCCTAGTTGTTATGGCTCCGGACACGTTTAATTTAGTGAACAAAGGCATAAAAATGGCTATTTTGGTACGGAGAGATTTAATGTATACAGCGGTGCTTATGCATTTATGTTACAGACTGTCAGTGAATGCACCGCGAAAGAGTCTGACGCAAGCGCGCGGGTACAAGACAGGGAGCGGAAAAGTGCAGAGAACGGAGAGTAGTCAAGGTTATGCTGTATGAAAAGTGTCTCGTATGATTTGAATTAGGGGTGGGCGATATGGCTCAAAAATTATATCGTGATATTTCAGAGTATTATCACGATAACGATAAATTTCGCGATATAACCCCCCCCCAAAAAAAATCAAATGTATTTATTTGACAAAATTAACTTAACATGTTGCTTTGCAGTATTGTATAAAATTTTAAAAAACAACAAGGGGTAATTTTACTGAAATTACTTTATTTAGTAAAGTATTTAGTCTCCAAGTAAAACTACACCTGCACTTTAGTTTTTGTGGTGGTTTTTTTTATCTATATTTTGTGCAGAGTTTTTCAATCTAAATAACAGACCATTTTTAAAGTGCAGGTGTAGTTTTCTAAAACAACTAGCCTAAATAAAATGAAGCTTACAACAAATTATATGTTGCCTTAAATGAGCTGTACCGTAACTTCTACAAGTTGATCAGCTGACCCTGAAACTTGTTCATGTTTCAGCTTCATCTGTTCATGCAGGAACATGTCATTCCTCTGATTCATTTTTTTAACTGATCTGTCTCTGATGGAGCGACTGTGAAGCCGCGCGTGTTTGTAACACAGTTTACAGCGGGGGACATGCAACGAAAGATCGCGGCTGGTCAGAGCGGAGCGGGGGAGGAGGGGACATTTGAGCTGTCTGTGCCTGCAGAGCAGGGGGAAGAGAAGTTGAGATGCGCGCGCGTTGTTTTTAACATTTTAGCAGTAACTAATTAGCGTTTTACACCAGTACAGACTGTGGAGGGGAGGCGCACAGTTGTTTAAAGCGCTCGGGTGTTAAGGGGCAGGGCGCCCTGACGTATTACGTCATGAAATTAGCATATCATGATATAAGTTTTTTGCACGGGCAAGCTTTTTATACTGGTATTACCGGTAACGATATGATATGGCCCAGCCCTAATTTGAATAATAAAGCGACGTGAACTCCCAACCAGTATGTTTCTTAAAAGTGCAGAGAAACATCACAGCGTCACTCACCTGGAACGATGCTTCAGTGGCGGCTTTCGCTTTTGAAGAAAATGACTGCTGTCCGGACAACTGGGATTTTAGTTCCTCCACCTCTCTCTTTCTGGCTTTTCGGTGGGAAGTCGATGTCATATTTTCCATGAACAGTCTGAAATATGATTGTTTTCGCTTGTATGTTTTGCTGCGCTTCGCCTTCGCGCCATTGTTTTAACACATGAGCGGTGACCTAAAGCTCGTCATCTGATTGGTTGCCCTGTATGTCAATCAAGTGACGGGATGTTTGATAGGCTGACAATTTTTTAATGTCATGTTGCGATTGACCGGTAGATCGCGATCGACGTTATGAGCACCCCGTTTTAAGGGATGGAAGCCTACTTATCATTTGTAAGAATGCTGAACAAAAGAATAAGGCTTTCAAATGACAAACAGTGTGTAAAAAAGGAGTATTGGAAAGAAAGATTGTTGCGGAAGAAAGAAGAACAAGAAGAGTAATATCAGGGATTCCTGTAGGAGAAAACTTGGAGGAGTTAAAGAAAATCAAAGGAGGAGAGATTACAGGCATTAAGCGATTGCAAGCTTATAGGAATGGGGAGAAAGTGGACAGTACATCTGTCCTACTGTATTTCAAGGACAGAGTTCTACCTGATAAAGTGATGATCGGTTACATGAGCCTTAATGTAAGGGCTTATATTCCACCACCTCTCAGATGTTATAAATGTCAAAGATATGGACATATTGCAAACGTTTGTAAAGGGAAACAGAGATGTGGTAGATGTGGAGGGGACCATTCATATGGTGAGTGTGGAAATAATCCTGTGAATGTTGTAACTGGGGAGGAAGTCACATTGCAGCATACGCAGGATGCATGGTGAGAAAAGAGTCAGCTGAAATTCAAAAAGTTAAAACTGATAAGAAAATTACTTATGCTGAAGCAGTGAAAGAGGTGAAAAATAAAGATATTGCTTCAAAAACAAATAATGAAAAAATAAGAGTGGCAGATAATAATCAATGTAATATCACATTAGAAAAATTGATTCCCTTTCTAGCATGTATCATAAATTGCTCAGAACAAGCAAGAACTAAAACTGAAAAAAATAAAAACTCATTGTAAAAGCAGCTACAAAATTTTTTAATGTCAAAGATTTATCTTGGGGGAAAAAAATCCATGATGAACTTAGACATGGTGAAGGATCATCTGAAACTGAGGCTTCTCAAATTATCACATAATTCTAATATTACAATGGAACGCTCGCAGTCTAATAGCAAATGGTCAAGAATTTAAAAGATTTATTAATAATATAAATACAAAACCAGATATAATATGCATTCAAGAAACGGCTCAAACCATCGTTGCAGTTTAGTCTTCATGGTTATTCAGTTTTACGTAAAGATAGGATAAATGGGAATGGAGGAGGTTACACCATATTCTTAAAGGAAAACATAAAATTTATTCAGGTCAAACTAATATCAGACTTAGAAATTATTGCTGTAGAAATTTGGTCAAATGATGGGAATATTAAAACTACTAATTATGATAATCCTTGTAAACAATTAGAAAAGTTAAAACTTGAATCAGTTCTAGAACAATGGAGGCTGAAGGTTTAAATTTACTGGAAAGAGGGAGACAGATACAAAAGGAGGTTGAAAGCTACATAAGAAGTGAATATTCAGAATATATACAGATATATACAGATGCTGCGAAAATGATTAATGATAAAGTAGGCACATCGTTTATAATTCCAGATTTAAATATTATGAGAAATAAAAGAATAACAGATAAATTGTCAGTGTATACAGGTGAATTAATGGCAATTCAAATGGCTTTAGAATGGGTTGAGGAAATAAGAGAGAGAGAGGTTTTGATTTGTTCAGATTCAAGTAGTGCATTAAATAGTATTCAAGAGGTATATTCAGAATCAAGGCAAGATATCATACTGGATATTCTTCACTCAATTTTCAGGATTAAAAATCATGGTTCTCATGTTAAACTGGTTTGGATTCCTGCCCACACTGGTGTGGTAGGAAATGAGTTGGCTGATAGTTTTGTTAAGAGTGCTGCGGAATTTTTTTGTTGTTGATTTAAATATAAAAATAAGTAAATATGAGATAAAGAATATTATAAAAGCGTATATAAAAAAATGGCAAGAACAGTGGAATAAACGTAGCAATGCAAGGTTTTATTATAATATCCAAAAAAAAGTTGGGGAATCCAGGAAATGTAATAGAATTAAAAAGAAGAAGATATTATATCCAGAATAAGGTTCGGACACACAAGATTAAATAGTACCCTTAAAATACGTAATTAAGAAACATGATACAGGTTGTTGTAATTACTGCGGAAAATTAGAAACAGTAATGCACATTTTTTTGGAATGTAATAAGTATGACCAGGAAAGATAGATGTTAATTAGAGATTTAAGTAAGAATAAAAGTAAATTAGATATTAGGGATTTATTTCAGAGATCATCTGGGGATGTAGTTTTTAGCAGTATTTTTAGTTTTCTAAGACGAACGGGTACTTTAGATAGAATATAAAACATCTGGTCCATACTCCAATCTGGAAGGTGGCAGTAATGCACCTACAAGTTGTTTGCCAACCGCCATAAAAAAACAGAAAGAAGAAGAAGAAGAAGGCCTGTGAAGATAAGAAATGTGCTGCACTTTTAGACTACGAGCTAATTTACTGTAACATTTGCAGTAATCTAATCTTCTTGAGTTTGGCTCATCTGTACCGGTTCTGTATCTATTATTTTAAGGAAACTTCAGCTAACAGGGATGAGGAGACAACAGGTTAAACAACGAGAGGAACTGGCTACGGAAGAAATGCTGGAGTTTCTGGAAACAACAGATGCAGAGTATAAAGAGGAACAGTGTCGTTTAAAGAACAAACTGCAACACAACAAAACCCAAGATGCTGTTTTCAACCCAAAAGTCCTGCTTCACAGATTAGGTTTGTATCTAAACTTTCCTTCTTTTCAGTGATGATGCAGTTTCACTTTCACAAATTACAGGTCTCTTTAATGTAGGCACTTGGAATGATTTTTACTGAAGGCTTTTCTAGTTATGAAACCTGGATAATCAATTAAAGCTTAAAAAATTGATACCTCATTTATGATAGGCTGAGTACAACCAAATCTACAGGGTAAAATGTGTCAGTAATTTTGACACTTAAAGGGGACCATGATTAGTTGAACATGTTGACTTAAATATGTTGTAATGTTCATGGTGACTTGTTTATTTCTGTTTGTGATATGTAAAACATAAATAATTCAAAAACTTTATATATTTTGTTGTATTTTGAAAATCCAAATTTTTTTCACTTGTGCAATGCATGCTGGGTATGTGACGTGGTTAGGTCCATTGTAATACAGTATCTGGAGTAATTATAAAATAGAATAGAATAGAATAGAATATACTGTACTGTAGTTGAGGCATAGTCCTTTGTTTTCTATTTTAAGTCATTGTACAATTTTTCTCAATTTATTTGTCAAAAATGAGTGTTTTTCTTCAATAGCTTACAAGTCATGTGACCTATTGACCCAAAAACACTTTGAAATAATTATACTAGTCTCTATAGTTGAGGTACAGTCTTTTGTTTTCTATTTTAAGTCATTGCACAATTTTTATCAGATTTTTTGTGTAAAATGAGTGTTTTTATTCCAAAGCTTACAAGTCATGTGACCTGTTGATCCAAAAACACTTTGAAATAATTAATGGAAAAGACTATGCCTCAACTATAGAGACTAGTATAATTATTTCAAAGTGCTTTTGGGTCAACAGGTCACAAGACCTAGAAGCTATTGAAGAAAAAAACTAATTTTTGACCCAAAAAATGGTTAAAAATTGCATAATGACTTAAAATAGAAAACAAAAGACTGTGCCTCAACTATAGAGACTAGTATAATTATTTCAAAGTCTTTTTGGGTCAACAGGTCACATGACCTGGAAGCTATTGAAGAAAAAAACTCATTTTTGACCCAAAAAATGGTTAAAAATTGCACAATGACTTAAAATAGAAAACAAAAGACTGTACCTCAACTATAGAGACTAGTATAATTATTTCAAAGTGTTTTTGGGTCAACAGGTCACATGACCTGGAAGCTATTGAAGAAAAACACTAATTTTTGACAATTTTAATGGTTAAAAAATGTACAATGACTTAAAATAGAAAACAAAAGACTGTGCCTCAACTATAGAGACTAGTATAATTATTTAAAAGTGTTTTTGGGTCAACAGGTCACATGACCTGGAAGCTATTGAAGAAAAATTCTCATTTTTGACCTAAAAAATGGTTAAAAATTGCACAATGACTTAAAATAGAAAACAAAAAACTGTGCCTCAACTATAGAGACTAGTATAATTATTTCAAAGTGTTTTTGGGTCAACAGGTCACATGACCTGGAAGCTATTGAAGAAAAACACTCATTTTTGACAATTTTAATGGTTAAAAAATGTACAATGACTTAAAATAGAAAACAAAAGACTGTGCCTCAACTACAGGGAACCCCCGACCTACGTACGAGTTTGGGACCTAAGAACCGTTCGCAGCTCGATCCGTTCGTAGGTAGGGGGTGAAAATTATATTAAAAAAAAAAATTATTCATTCATTCATTCATTCAACCTTTATTTATCATGCTAACGGAGCGCGCGCACACATTTAAGCATGTAAAGTAGTGTACTGTAATGTTAAACATTGCTATTCACATTTACAGAATAAATAAAAATATATTTTCTTACTTTGAGATGGTCAAAGCCGACATAGGTTGCCATGCGTTGATTGTTTTCGGGCCAAGCAGCGCGGGGGCCGGCAAGCCACCGCAGCTGCTCCAGACCTGTGTTAGCTAGCTGGCTAGCTTCTGCTAGCCAAGCCATGAGCTAGTGTTGGAGCGGCGGCGCGATCAATCTGCAGCTGCTGCTCCAGCCGCTGCTCCAGCCTGAGACGTCCACAGAGCTATTCCAGCTAGTAATTAATCCATATGATGCGATCCTGGTCACCAGTGTTCAAAAGGCCGGCTCCCGTGTTAGCTCCAGTGTTAGCTCTGGAGCTAGCCAGGCCGGAGGTGTAGCCAGGCCGGCCGGAGGTGTTCGCACGGCGGCCTGGCACGATCGGCGATAAATCCGCTGCTGCTTGAGACATCCACAAAGTTCACAGAGACGTTTCCAGCTAGTAATTAATCCATATGAAGCCATCCTGGTCACCAGTCTTCGTCCGGCTCTCGGCAGCTAACCTAAGATGGCGTCCGGTGTTCTACATTAATTTGTGACCGGAGACCCCAGTGACTGAACCTAAAATAGCGTCCGGTGTTCTACATTAATTTGTGACCGTGTAAACTGAAGACCTACTTCCTGTTGCCAAAAATTGCTCAAAAATGATCAGAAATGATCTTTTTTATCATAATTATTATTTATAAAGCCTTTAAAACAACCAGAGCTGCAACAAAGTGATGTACACATGAAATTAAGAACATTTAAACACAAAAAAAAAAAAATTTTTTTTTTTTTTTTTAATTCATATTTTTATTAAATATGATATGTTCGTAGGTCCCGTGGTTCGCAGGTCGATGGGGTCGTAGGTCGGGGGTTACCTGTATAGAGACTAGTATAATTATTTCAAAGTGTTTTTGAGTCAACAGGTCACATGACTTGGAAGCTATTGAAGAAAAACCCACAGATTTATGAAAATTAAATTGTGAAAAATTACAAAATGCATAAAAATGATGAATAAAAAGCTGTGCCTCATAGGCCTGGTGTGGTGAGTAGTTTGACGTAAGTTTTGTGGGGTTGGCACAAAAGCCCTGAACGGTATTGAGCAAAAACGGTGATTTCTGAATTAATTCATTGTTAAAAATGCATAAAAATGATAAATAAAAAGCTGTGTCTCATCTCGGATACAAGCGGCTGAAATGAGTTTTCTCCGCAGGGTGGCTGGACTCTCCCTTAGAGATAGGGTGAGAAGCTCGGTCATCCGGGAGGGACTCGGAGTAGAGCCGCTGCTTCTCCACATCGAGAGGAGCCAGTTGAGGTGGCTCGGGCATCTGGTTAGGATGCCTCCTGGACGCCTCCCTGGTGAGGTGTTCCGGGCATGTCCCACCGGGAGGAGACCCAGAGGAAGACCCAGGACACGCTGGAGGGACTATGTTTCTCGGCTGGCCTGGGAACGCCTTGGGATTCCCCCAGAGGAGCTGCTCCAAGTGGCTGGGGAGAGGGAAGTCTGGGCCTCCCTACTTAGGCTGCTACCCCCGCGACCCGACCCCGGATAAGTGGAAGAAGATGGATGGATGGATGGGTGTCTCATAGGCCTGGTCTTGGAGAGTAGTTTGACGTAAGTTTTGTGCAGTTGGCACAAAAGCCCTGAACAATATTGAGCAAAAAACAGTGATTTCTGAATTAATTAATTGTTAAAAATTACAAAATGCATAAAAATTGAGAAATAAACAGCTGTGTCTCGCAGAACTGGTCTTGGAGAGTAGTCTGATGTAAGTTTTGTGTGGGTGGGTCAAGCGTGTAAAATATATATTTTTTTGTTTCTGAAGAGTGAATGCGGTTGTTGACATTATGAATGTTAGTTTTTGTGATGCTCTCATTTTGTTTAATTTGTTTTTCTTTATAGGCTTGTTTTGTATTGGATGCTCAGATGCATCATGTGACTTTTTAATTTATTGCACCTGTGCAGCTTTAATTAATAAAAGGTGTGTGCTCACTTCAAACTTTTCGCTGGGTGAATGAAGTGAGCAACATGAAACCAAATCTGTTCAAGCGTCACGTTTAATGCTGAGAGCAAAGTGAACTCTGTCAACAGGTTATGGGCCCAGAGTGTTTGAACAGTTTGGAAAAATGAACAGAAGAGAAAAGGAAATGGCAGCCAGCCGATGGTCAAGACTTCTTTTTGATGGAGATGAGAAAAACTACAAATTATGGGAAACTAAGTTTCTGGGACATCTTCGATTACAAGGGCTTAAAGATACAATCTTGACAGGACCTACTGAAGAAGAAGAAGAAGATGACGCAAAGAAAAATGCTGAAGCGTATGCAGAGCTCATTCAGTTTTTGGATGACAAGAGTTTGTCACTTATCATGCATGACGCAGCAGATGATGGGCGTGCGGGCGCTTGGAATCCTGCGTGAACATTACGCCGGAAAAGGGAAACCCAGAGTGATCAACCT
>JBBPBX010049692.1:0-25251 GCA_038048925.1 Garcialebias charrua
ACACAACAGACATAAATACTAGATGTTAAACATATTTAGTCTGTGGGCTCTTTAACTTAAAAATAGTTTCCAGCTTAGATTGAGAGGGGAAAGAAATAGGAGGAAAGATTTAAGAAGAAATTATCCTGAGCATGATACCAGAGTGACACTTCTCCTCCGACTTCTGCTAAAATCCAGGTACGTTTTGTAAACAGCTCTTTACCTTTCGACGACGAATCTGATAAAGAGATGACACCAGCCTTCAGATGCACAGAGTCCTTTAGTCCCAGCACGTCCAAAACTGGTTTTAGTTTACGTTTCAACGTCTCCTGGCTTCCGCGTTGGTCATCAGAGAATATGTCAGCTTCAGGCCTCTGACTTCAAGATAAACTTATTCCAAGAAGGAATAGACAAAGTTCTTGATCTTACGCTTGTTCGAAGTAGACTCATAACAGCCTGTTATCAGTCCTTAGCTGAAGACGCCGGTCGTTAGCTCTTGACCACACGTGTCCAGCTCTTGGGAAAGTTCACATCTCTTGCAAGTTCCCAGCAACCAGGGGCGTAACTTTAGGTCTAACATTGGGGGGGTTGTGATTAACAATAAACACGAAAAAATTGTACACTATACGCTTCAGTGTTTAATACGCGTCATCTCTTCTTCTTCTTCTTCGATGGTGTTTACTGGCAGTTTACAAACTCAGTGCATTACCGCCATCAACTGGACGGAGATGTAATTCAAGAGTCTACTTTCAACAAAAAATAAATAAATAAATAAATTAATTAATTAATTAAAATAAAATTAAATCCTTTCAGCTAATTTTGTAACTTTCAAATATTTAACAAATGCTTTAGTTATAACCTGTGACTGATTTTTCTTCAATAAAGTAACCATTGTCACCGAACTCCCCATTACCCTTTCCAGTGCCTTCCTCTCTTTATTATATTTCTTACAATAAATCAACACATGTTCCACTCCTTCCAGTACCCCACAATTAGAGCAGTCACCTGATGGATGTTTTCCTATTATCTTTAGACCACTATTTAATGTAGTGTGCCCAAGCACTTTGAGATTTTTATTAATGAAAAGTGCGGTATAAATTGAATTTATTATTATTATTATTATTATTAATCCTCAACTTAATCCATACTTCCTCTCTCCTAGACATTAAACTACTATCGTCACTTAGGAGTACCTCCTTCTGTATGTTATGTAAATGTCTTCCTCTTTCCTCTAAATCCCACCTCTCCTGCCACATATCATTTATTTTATCTTTAACAATTATTTTTATTTCTGCTTTACTTAATGGGACATCATATTCAATTTCTCTTGCTGTATACGCGTCATCTCCACGCGACGCGTCAGCTTTGTCCTGATCAAGATGGCGGCGACAGGACCCAGCTAGTACGAAGAACTTCACAAAGAAACACGGTAAAAACAATTATTTCTTTGCGAGAAAAAATATATTACTAAGCTGACTTTATAGAAGACGTGTTCTTGAGTTTAACTAAATGTTCAAATCGGCTGGATTTAAAAAAAAAAGTTCGCTGATTTTTATGCAGGCGCCAGGCGGGTCAAACCGGACGCTTTCTTTCTTTAAATTTAGCTAAATAAACGCTTAAAAATATACAGTATTTCTTCGCTGACTTATGGGTGATAGTAGACGTACTCCTGAGTTTGACGAAATGTTCAAATCAGCTGGATTTAAAAAAAAAAGTTCGCTGAATTTTATGCAGGCGCCAGGCGGGTCAAACCGGAGCTTTGTTTCTTTAAATTTAGTTAAATAAACGCTTAAAAAATATATTTCTTACCTCACTACAGCAGATGGGCTCCTGAGCTGAACCAAATGTGAAATCAGCTTGATTTAAAAATCCGCGGTGTGGTTTATGAGTGGTATCTTGCAAACAAAAACAGCGAACCTCACAGCTAATAGCAGCTACATCCATAGCAAGGGGCGGGCAGCGACAGAGTCAGTCCGACCAAAGGAGGCCTTTTTCGAACACATGCATGTAGAAACTTCTGGGCAACTTCATGAGCAGCTCCGTGACTCACGTGACTTCCTGTAGCCGGTGAGATGGGTGATACCAAATTATTTGCATGGGAGGGGGTCAGTCCTCAGGGAGTTTGTTAAAAACATGCAGCAATTTTACTAAAAAATTTGAATGAATAAAGAAAATCAATTATTGATGTAAGATATGTATAATGACGAAATGATTTCATTTTATTGGGGGGGTTAAATGACCGGATCAAATTATTGGGGGGGTCAAAACCCCCCTAACCCCCGTGTAAATTACGCCTATGCCAGCAACTCTCAAGCCTTTAGCAAAAGCTTAGACTAGTACTTAAGGAAGGACCAGTCGAGGAGTTCATTTGTCTTATCATACCCAAGGTTAAAGCCAGCAGCAGAGAGAAATGTTTAGGAAAAAAGACAGATAAAGCTGGAGCCCTGCTCATGAGACTGTCTCTGAGTTTCTAAACAAAACCGTCCGGTCTCTGTGACCCGAAGGCTTCACCTTTAAACACAGCAGTGAACACAGTTTAACTCTTACAGAATGACACAGCTTAAAAGCACACATCATGAAAATGACAAAAGTTATTCTTTTGATCACATTAGGATAAAATCAAAGATAGAAATAGTCTCTTTTGGTGACTATATTTATCAGATTATAGCTAAATGAATGATTTTGTAGTAAATGTCTTGCTTTACTGAGAGGTCAGTAAAGGTCATCACTGGACAGTTCAAAAACCTTAATTTAACCCTGGGTAGGTCCATTACACTAAATAAACGCTTAAAAAATATATTTCTTAGCTGACTTAATAGAAGACGTGCTCCTGAGTTTAACGAAATGTTCAAATCAGCTGGATTAAAAAAAGTTCGCCGAATTTTAGGCAGGCGGTCCGGGTTGGACCGGACGCTTTGTTTCTTTAAATTTAGCTACCGGTAAATAAACGCTTAAAAAAATATTTCTTACCTGACTTTATAGCAGACAGTCCCCCTGAGCTCAAGCAAATGTGAAATCAGCTGGATTTAAAAATCCGCGGTGTGGTTTATAAGTTACGGTATCTTGCTAAGAAAAACAGCTACATCCACAGCCAGGGCGAGCAGCGACAGAGTCAGTCCGACCAAAGGAGGCTTTTTTCGGACACATGCAAGTACACCTCGCTGTGCAGCTAGAAACGTCTGGAAGTGGCCCTCTTCCTCTTCGCTCTCTGAGTCCTCTGCTGCTGCCCAGAGCGCCCATAGCGGCCAAAACTGGTACTGCACCATTTTTGCCCAAAATGTAAAACGGCGAATCAGAGCGAAAAATGGGTCTGAAAATATGGGAAAAAATCCATAAATAATACTCTTTGGTGTTTAATACGCTAGACATTCAAATTAGCAAAAATACAGCGTATAATACACCGGAGAATACGGTACTTGATGGCTGCAGAGTAGTAACAGGTGTATGGCATGAGGTTGGCTGTTGTTTCATGTAATAGGAAAACGTGGCTATAATGACTAATTCAAAAAAGTTCAAGACAAAAACAACTGGGGCCTCATGTACAAAGACTTGCGTGGATTTCTTACTGAAAAGTGACGTACGGTCAAATCCAGAAAAGTGTCTACGCACAAAAAAATCCAGATTTATCAAACTGTGCGTACACCGGTATCCACGCACATTCCTTTTGTACATCACAATCAACGTGGAATTGAGCGCACATGAGAGAGTGGCCGACTCCGCCTTTGACACGCCTCCGTATAAATATGCAAAGTCATTTAAATATGCCATGCACGACAGGAATGTCGTCTCTGCTCCATTGCAAATCATGTCGGAACGTGGAAAAAAGAGGAACTTCACGGACTGTGAACAGGAATCACTTCTGAGTGAGGCAGAGAAGCACGGAAAAAGGCTTTATTTGGCACGCTCAGCGCAAAACAAACCATCCACTTTTAAATAAGAAGTTGACCAAGCTGCTCTTACATGCCTGTATAGGTTAGTGGTGAGCGCGCTCGCCCTTCGTCCCAAAGGTCGTGAGATCGACTCCCGCATGGTACAACGTTTTTTTTTTTTTTTCATTCCAGATTTAAAGAACACAGGAAAACTATTTAATAAAACAACAAGAAATAGAACAATACATGAAATGAAAGGAAGCAGACGATTTCTTGTTTTGTAAATAGTTTTCATGTGTATTTAAATCTGGAACGAAAAAAAAAAGAAAAACGTTGTACCATGCGAGATTCGAACTCATGACCTTTGGAACTAAAGGCAACCACGCTACACACTGACCTAAACGTAGGCGTGTTGGTACAGCTTGGTTAACTTCTTATTTAAAGAAATCACATCTCATTGTTGTCAATATCGTTGCCACTATTTGGCGCATGCTTTTATATCCACTCATCTAATTGCGTCCATGTGGATGTAATAATCGTTAATCATGTGTGTTTGGTGGGATTAATGATTGTTTTCACATCATGGACACAGTTTCTCTGAATCACCTGTAAGTGTCGCCAAAGGAACAATAACCACAGAAACGTGCGTACGCCAACAGGGGAGCTTGCGTGGAGGTGCGCAGATATTCACGTTCAGTTCAGTTTTGATACATACGGAGTTTTGCGTGGAAAGTGACGTGCGCACGGTTTTTGTGCGCACGCACGGTTGATACATGAGGCCCCTGGACTTTATTTATTATACTATACTTTATACTTTATTGTTTCTTTTCTTGTACTTTTTAGAATTTACCATCTCCTGGATGACTGAGAATCTTCACTAGCTATTAATGACTCAATCGGTCAAACCCTCACCACCTTCCTGCTCTCTGCTAGGAACCGTCAAAACAGCTGCACCACCTCGGTGAATTTGACCATTAAAGTGCATTTATTAAGCAAATGATAGACTGAGACACACATCTGCTATAATTTTGAGCTAACAAATAATTGTTTAGGTGCTTTTCTTGTAAAATTTCGGCGAAACAAGCTGCGTTCCTGCTTCCTCCTTTTTTTCCCTCCCTCTGCGCGTTCACGGAGAACCAATGTGAAACTACTTTTTTAAATAAAGCTGACTTGACCATTAAAGTACATTTATTAAGAAAATGTTAGACTGAGACACACCTTTGCAGAACTTCAAGCTAACAAATAATTATTTAGGTGCTTTTCTTGTTAAATTTCGGAGAAATGAGCTGCGTTCAAACTTCCTGTTTCTTTTTACAGACATGACAATAAGCCTCTCGGCTGTTGGCTGAAGCCAGTCTCTGACTCCTTTAACTAGAGGTCTGAAAACACATTTCACCATGACAGTTCTGGAAGCTCTGTCGGCCCTCGGCTGGCTGTAGGCGTGAACGCGCACTGACCGGCGACATGACGTCATTGATTTAGCTAAGGTCCTACTCGGACATAAATTTAGAAAAGATAAATAAATTCACAGGATTTTTTTCGCCGATAGAATGGGAAAAATATAGTTGTGTAGGTTTTTAAAAAATTGATACCTCGTCTGATGATGTTTATTACTTTTTAATACTTTTTAATTTGTGTTAATTTCTTTTACTACCTTTTAATACCTTTTACAACCCCCCGGATACCCTGTAACACATGTGGCAAATAAGAGTTTATAATCTGAAGTAATGCTTTAACAGATTAACCGAGTTATCGACAGATCGAGTGCTTTGACTTCTATCGAGGCTTTTTTGTCCACATCGGGTACCCGTAGTGACGTCATCACGTCGCGGTAACGTCAGTACGTCACATCACGTGACGAGCGCGGTAGCTTTTAGTAGACGCTTCAAAATGGATTCCTTTGTGCGCACGGATGCATATGGAGCTGGTCCAGTCTTGTCAAAAAGGTAAAAATGCGTTGTGTTTTATTATTATGAAACTTTGCTGCGCATTGAATCAACTTCTGTCACCACCGTAGATTGTGACAGGAGGGGGCGGTGTTGGATTGCAAGTCACACACAACACGGCCGAAACGGCTTCCTCTCTCGTTTCACAAACAAAACGCAACAAATATTAATCTCTCTATAGTCTAGACCTATTAAAAACCTATAAACACATTCATCTCTAAAAGTAAACCTAAATTGCACAGCACTGCAGGCTGTGCTGCCGTGTGGCCCCATTTGTTTTTTAAGTTTCGGTTTCAGCGCCGCACGGTACTTTCACTTTTAATATTAATAGTTAATAATTATAATTAAACTAATAGTTTTGTTTTTCTTGTGACTTATCTGCAGTATGATAAATGATAGGAGCATAATAAATGCTCCCAATGTTGGTCTTTTTTTTTTTGTGGTAAATAATGAAGTTTTTATGCATTTTTATATTTTATTTATTTTGCATCTATGACATCATGACTAATCGAGCACTAATCGAGATTTTTTATGTTAATGTCGAGTTTAAAAATTATGTACTCGTTCAACCCCTAATCTGAAGGACGAAAATTAAAATTAAACTTATTTTTCCTAGTGAGTTACAGAAGTTCTTATGACAGTCTGTGCATGTACCAGTAAATATATCACAGTAAAATTGCTTACAATAGTCTTTTGAATGAAAGCTGTTGATGATGTGAGTTTTTGTTTGTTAGAGCATTTTGATAAGTGGACAGTATTGAAGTGACTGTTCTGATGATATGTCAACTAATATTTAAACTAATATACTAGAACGTTTATATTTCTGTATTCCTGGATAATTTTGTTTAGAGGAATACATTTACTAGTTGAATCTGAACAAAACGTGATGCCGTAACAAGCTGTGAAAAAGAGCAAGATTTATTTCAACAAATCCAAAACGCGGACAGCTTAATCGCAGGATCCAAACAGTTCCTAACACAGCTTAGCTCCACACTTCACTTTAGACTGCAGTAAATAAATACATACCTGTGTAACCCCGATGTTTGGTTTGATACCAGCGAACTGATGAATCGCTCACCCAGGAACTCTTCTCAGCTTCACAACATTTATTAACACAAACTTCATCTGTAACAGAAAAAAAAAGTGTGGTTGGTGGTGGTCTGACATGTAGCTCCTGCCCCAACTCTGAGAACGTCAGGCAGTAAAAAATGCCGTCAAGCAGTCTCCACTTCCAAAATGATGGTTTTGCTGTGCACACAAACACTATGAATTATGGTAGTAATGTTTGTGAGATGTTTTCAAAATAAAAGCTGTGAATGACGTCATTATTGCTATGTTATAAAATGATTTTTAATGTCCACCTGTGAATATGGATCCATAATATTTTTGCTTTTGTCACTGTTTTGTGTGGTCATTAGTTTGTTCATTATGTGAGAAGGTTAATTTGTTTTCCATGAAGTTTCCAATAATACAAAAACAAAACCATAAAGTTTCCAGAGACCAGTCTCTCTTCAGGCTGACTGATGAACACCTCCAGATGTTACTGACCAAGTTTCACCAAGATCTGATGTGGAATTTGAAAATTTAAGCCTCATAAATTTTGCTATTTTCTTTTCCAGTTAACACTTTCCATTAATTATTTAAAAACAAACTGTTTGTTTTAAAGACTAGTCTCACATCACGCTGACAGAGGAACACCCAGATATCAGTTATAAAAATGCAACATATTCTTCTTTTAAAAATGTCTCTCAAACATTTTACGTTTTATTCATATTAAAGTTAAAATAAATTTGTTTTTTAAAGACTTTGAAGTAACGTAAATATTTAACCAAAAAACACTGAGAACTTTTCAAAGACATTATATTTAAAAAAAAAAATTAATACTATCCATTGCAATAACCCTGAATTGGCTCGTTTTCAACTTATTTACCATAATTTCCTTCTATAAGCACTACTTTAGTCTTGCACTTTGCACCCCGTGGTTTATATTCAGGAGTGTCTTATTTATGTATTTTTTTCCATCATTTTCAATTTTTATATTTTATTTTGAATGACTTCCTGCCATCTCAGTAGCTTCCTGCCACTGACAAATATTTTCCTTTGACAGAGCTGGGCGCTCGTGGCTTCCATCACCCTGACCCTCATGGGGGCAGGTGTTTGTGACTCAGAGAGAATGCCCTCAGGTAATCAGATGTTCAAGGTCTTTTGCTCACAGTTTCAAATTCCTACCATAACTCCACCCACTCTGTCATCATGTGACCAGAAGTCTAACCTGAATGACCAATGAGGTACTCTTGAGGACCACCCCCCAAGACAGACGTGCATTAATTTCTTCAGATCGTTCCCGTGTTTTTTATCATGTTTTGTGCTTCATGCACAGACATGTTCATTTGTTCGGTGATAATGGAAAATGCACAGAGAATTTCTTATGATGCAACTTTCAAGATAAAAGCGATCGGCTGTCGAGTAGGAAACAGATCTGCTGCCCATAGCTGCATTATGTTGATGGTCAAGATTGAAGACGCAAAAGCAGTCAAGTCTGTAACATGTTTTAATAAAAGAAAATTTGCATTAAAATACCGGGATCTCCTTTTAAAGTCACATCCGAACACGAGGCAGCGAAAGGAGCTTCCCTCCTCCCCTTTCCATCCATGAGAGTACAGCAGTGGACAAGTCGTCAAATTTATTTTTAAACAAGTCAATCAAGACTGGTACATATTTAAATAAAAGTTTTTTTTTTAATTCTGTGTATGTTAAATACTGTATGTGTTTAAATACCAGTATCTCATTTAAGCTTAAATGGGCATTAAAAAGTGCAGGAGACAACGGGAGGGAGAAAAAATAATGGGGAGAGAGGGCTGTTCTTCCTCATATGAGCAGTGCTGAGCAGAAATAATGTCAAATTTATTTTGAAAGTGACGATCTTGCAGTCTGGGTGTGTGTTTAAAGCAAGTTATATTCTGTGAAACTCCATCTGCTGGCTGATTCTTGTACTACAACAAAGCTAAACATTACACTGGAGCAGTGTGAGGGCACAGATTCTGATGATGAACGGTGGATGTCCACGGCTAAATAACCGGAGCGTCATTTATGTATGAAATTGTGATTTATCTTTTATTTAATAAGTTCAGCTTAGAGGCAGGTGCGTTATAAAGCCCGACAATTACGGTAGTTGGAAATGTAGTTCTTTATCTACAAAAGCTCTTTTTTTATAAAGCTTGACACACATTACATTTACTGGTAATATCTGTTTTGTTTGTGCTAACTTTCTAACATAAAGACAAATGTTCATTTTTTTTCTAAAACATTTTTAAAAAGCAATGTGACAATGTTAAGATACAGTATATATATATAGTTTTTAGCATTTTTTAGAGAGACACTAGAGAGACACGAACAGCCGGAAAAAAATTCCTTGTGTGTGGCCAATAAACCTGATTCTGATTCTGATTCTGATATGAACAAACCATTTTTCCTCACATTAATGAACTTTTGAAAAATATTTCTAAGAAAAAGAATCCTACACTTTGAAATTACAGAAATGAATCTTTTGTTTGTTTCACATGTAAAATATAACAAATTGGTGTATGCTCCTATATAAAATAAACCTCTGTACCTACACAGATCAGCCTTCCTTTACAAAATTCTACCATAATAATAAAGCTCTTAATTGTATCTATATGTTGGTAATATTTTACTAACAAATTACACAATTAAAAAAGTAATTTACATACACATTCTTATAAAGACATATACATAGAGGTAGTCCCCGACTTATGAGTATATCAACATACGAGGTTCCGGACTTACGAATATGCATCTCATTAAAAAAAAAAAAAAATTTGTCACTTACTTGTTTAACAATAAGGAATAAGTCTATTAGAAATGTGAAATAAAAACTTCAGGACCAAACCTGATGCAGTCAGTATCTGTTGACCCATTCCTCTTTATTTATGATTTCCAGTGTTGATCTTTCAAAACTGATGGCTGGAACATCTGGAAAGTCTTCATCACTTCTCTGACAATCTAAAAATATATAAACCATAAGAAAAGGTACAAACAGTTAACAAGTAACAAAAGTCCTACAGATGAAGTTTCACAAACTTTAAAGTTAAAAACTATCACAACAACGTCCCAGCAGCTATTTCCATCCTTTTGGAGCGGCTGCAGCACGACGCCTCCTTTCTATTTAACGTCCACACAATCACATTTTTCTGACACGCTCTCCTTAATGTCAGCTCAACTCTGTTGCAGCTTTTAATAGAATTAGTAAATATTTTAAACAAATTGTTCAAGAAACACAAGTTGTAGGAACTGATTTGAACATCATCAGGTAAATATTCTAATTACAATTAAAAGAACGATTAATGAGCAACATTTAAATGAATTTTACTGAGTTATTTTCTATTAGACTTTAACAGTGAGTGTGATAACTGACTGTATTTAATAACATGAACGTTATGATCAGTTGACTTAGATTAATTTGGGTTTTTAAACAAATCAAAACCAATTTGAAGGATATGAAGTTTCTAATGATTCAGAAAATCTATTTTATAAAAGAAGAGAAAGCTGTAGAAACATTTGATGTTTAATAAATGTAGCAGGACGACATCAACGGTTCAAAAACTTTGTAGGTCCATAACACAAGGAACACGTGTCGTCCTTACTCTGGCATGATATGTCGAACTCAAGTTGTTACTAAATCTCTTTCAAAATGATCAGGAAGAAGTTTGAATATTCATTTAGTTTCAGTGAAAAAACATTTATGTGTAATGTACGCATGTTCCTGAATAAAACTGGAATAAAATGTGCATCTGTCCTTCATGGCCATAACAGCAACTAAAATCATTTTAAAACCAGTTCACCATTTATAATTCAGAGTTATACTTTTCTCCTCTGTCTGTTAATAAATACTTACCTAAATGTTTTTGCAGGTTTTGAATTGTCTTCTGCTGAACTTGATCCACCACAAAGACTGTGTGGTTCACAGAGTTTCTGTACAAATCAAAATATGAAACTTTAAATTAAAATGTTCTCAGAGAACAATAAGTATAATTTTTATGCACACTAACCAGAAACCTCCAGTGATTTTATTCGACATGGACAAATAACACAAAGCTCTTGTAATTCTCAAAATTTACCAGTAAAAAGAAACACTGGATGTTAAAATGTTATACATGTCATTTCTGAAATTAATGTACAATTTTAACTGTTATTTTTCCAAATGTTTATTGTCACTTAAAAGTATTAAACATATAAATTATTTTAAATTAAACATTCCTGTTTTTTCTTGAACTATGTTGCATTTCAATGAGACAAACTTTCTGCACAGCAATGATGTGATTTGTGGTAAAGTCGTACTTAACCTCACTGTTTCTACAACATCCTGAAGAACGAGCAACAAACACAGCAACTTAGGGAAAATTACATGGAAAATGTCCAACTTTGGAGGGCCTTTATTTTGAAATTCCACATGAGATCTTGGTGACATTTGGTGAACAACATCTGGAGATGTTCTACAGTCAGCCTGAAGTGAGACTGGTCACTGGAAACTAAGAGTTTTGTTTTAATATTAATGGAAACTTCAGGGAAAACAATTTAACATTCTCACATAATGAACATACAAATAACCACAAAACAGAGACAAAAGTTAAATATTATGGATCCATATTCACAGGAGGACATTAAAAATCATTTCTGAACATAGACCAGCAAGAATGACTTCAATCATCTAGAGTCAAAACATGAAAAACACATTGAAGTTTTTTATTTATTTAACTTAGCAACACAAAAAGTTCTCTACTCTTTGGATATGGGGGCGACATTCAAACTTTTAGTGGAAACAGCTGAGCAGGAATGTTGGTCCCATTACAGCTTCCAGTGCTAACATGTGTTTTATGTACAGAGTTTGTACTAACAGGAGACACACATCAGCTTTTATTTTGAAAGAACCTGCAAGCATGACTACCTGGTGGTGTTAGCGCGTCATTGTTGCCAGGTGTACGATAATTATCGTATTTGTACGACAATTTTGCCCTCTGTACGATGTACGATCAATAATCCCGAAAAAGGGATTATTGAAAAAGGCCAAAAATATGATAATTTGACCGTTCCGTGATTGTGTAGTTGTGATCGGTTTCCATCAACCAGTCGCAACTGTCTGTCTGAGTTTTCTTGTGAACCCTGAATGCATCTTGAAATTCCAGCCAATCATGCTTTTCTAAATGTGACCTTATGGTGTAGTCACACCAAAGCAGCGTTTTGACCTCCAAAAAGCTCCTCACGCACGCAAGTGGACGCTTTGTGTCCAGAATATTAAACGCCAAACAGCTGCGAAGCTTCTTCGAGGTGTGTGGGAGGAGCTTACCGGTACAGCGCTGCACTCCGCACAGGCGAGGAGCTTTTATTTCCATCAGTAGAGCAGACTTGACTGGTCATGAAGGACTTGTCACGAACACACAGCTACAATGACTTTCTCTTCCATAATCCATGACTCAGCGGGTTTTTTCAGTGTCCCACAAACAATACGTCACACAGTTGCGCAATAGCCGTCCCCTCGTTTCCGTGTCATAGCGGACCCCCTCTCTTCTCCCCCCGACTCTCCTCCTCCTCCTCCCCGACTCTCCTCCTCCTCCTCCTCCCCGTCTCTCCCTGATTGGTTGGTGTGTCAACCAATCAGGGAGAGTTGAGCGGCGTTTGAACGTTTGGACCGCGAAAACTTCAGCTCAGCTGAAGGCGGAACTTGGAAGCCGACGCCGGTTCACGTACACGGAAAAACGCCCCCTAGCACGCTCAACACGCACGACGCCCGACGCCTGACGCCAGGAGGCTGCTGGAGGTGCGTCCACCATTGACTTTACATGGAAGCTGGAAGCTTTGGAGGTCAAAACGCTGCTTGGTGTGCTCACACCATAAGAGTGACGTGCATGCGTTTGACTCAGAACAACGTAGAGCTGTCATCGGGCCGGAAATCCACGGCCCTACCCTACCCGAGCCCTTAGTTTAATTACCCAAGCCCGAGGGAGCCCGCTGATTTCCTAGAAATCACCGCCCGACCCGACCCTACCCGATTAAAAAAAAACAAAAACAAAAAAAAAAACACTACGTTTAAGCTTTTACTGCGTTCTCCCACTCAGCAAAAGAACTTGATGTTATTCTTCTGTGTTTTNGTGCGACTCCGGTCTGGAAGAAGTGATGAAAATGAGAGAACATTTATATAAAGTTGAATGTTAAATGATAATAAATAAATATATTTGGAAAATATGGCAGGACAACTGGGACATTACTGATACAGGAAGACATTTACATAACAAAAAGGGTAGGATATACAAGGAAAGCAGGAAGAAACTTACTTGCATTAGAATATGACACACAGGCCTTAATAAATCTCTTTAAATAATTGAAACGCATGCAACAGGACTTTTTTGTGACATGTGCACCAGCAATCTCCCTGAAACGGTTCAACATGTCTTTATGGAATGTCCAGGCTATGAAACAGAAAGAATGCATTTCCAAAAATAAATAAATAAAATGAATATTCAATTTACAATTAGGGATTTTTTTAGTAGTGATATCAGTAAAACTAAAGATCAAGTTATTATTTCCTTGAAAATACAAACTTAATAGACAGAATTTAGTTAACACATTAATTTTAATCGCCATGAAACAAAACAAGGGGGGGGGGTCATTAGTTGCCACCAGACATTGATACGTATTATTGTCTGGTTCCCACCCTTACTGACGCCATAAAGCTGTGAGTGCCTGTTAGACACTATTCAACAATAGAGTGACTATAGTGCATACGGTACTTGTTATTTTGGTTATGACGGGTGTACGATAATTTCCCTCAAAGTACGATAATTTTATGTCTCTAGTACGATAATCCTACATTTCTCACCTGGCAACACTGTAGCGCGTGCACAACCAAACTGCGTGAGCGCTGAGTTTTAGAAGTGGAGGCTGCTGGACCGAAGTATAATATTGAACAATTTTACTAGAAATGACAATCATACCTGTTAGAGAACAAACATGTGGTTGGTGGAGGTCTGACGTGAAGCTCCTGCTCCTACACAGAAAAACACACACACAGTCACGACACTAGATTATCCAAGCACGTGACAACGAGACGTAGCTGCTAACAGCTACAGATGCTAACAGCTACACATGCTAACAGCTACACATGCTAACAGGGGCAGCCGTGGCGTAGTGGTAATGGCAGTCGTCCCCCGATCGGAAGGTTGGAGGTTCAAATCCCGGTTCCCCACACCATGTGTCGTTGTGTCCCTGGGCAAGACACTTAACCCCGAGTTGCTCCCGGTAGGACTGGATGGCGACTTGCATGGCAGTCTGCCGCTACCGGTGTATGAATGTTTGTATGAATGTTTGTATGAATGGGTGGATGGTTGGTATTGTAAAGCACTTTGGGGCCCCTCATAGGGGGCTGGAAAGCGCTATATAAATAAGCTTCATTTACCATTTATAACAGCTACAGATGTTAACAGCTACACATGCCAACATGTACTCATGCTAACAGCTACACATGCTAACAGCTACAGATGTTAACAGCTACATGTGCTAACAGCTACACATGCTAACAGCTACACATGATAACAGCTACACATGATAACAGCTACACATGCTAACAGCTACAGGTGTTAACATCTACACATGCTAACAGCTACACATGCTAACAGCTACAGATGCTAACAGCTACAGATGTTAAAAGCTACACATGCTAACAGCTACAGATGCTAATAGCTACCAGCTACAGACGCTAACAGCTACACATGCTAACAGCTACAGATGCTAACAGCTACAGACGCTAACAGCTACACATGCTAACAGCTACAGATGCTAACATCTACACATGCTAACAGATACACATGCTAACAGCTACACATGCTAACAGCTACAGATGCTAACAGCTACACATGCTAACAGCTACAGATGCTAACAGCTACACATGCTAACAGCTACAGATGTTAACAGCTACACATGCTAACAGCTACACATGCTAACAGCTACACATGCTAACAGCTACAGATGCTAACAGCTACACATGCTAACAGCTACAGATGCTAACAGCTACAGATGTTAACAGCTACAGATACTAACAGCTACAGATGTTAACAGCTACAGATACTAACAGCTACATGTGCTAACAGCTACACATGCTAACAGCTACAGATGCTAACAGCTACAGATGTTAACAGCTACAGATACTAACAGCTACAGATGTTAACAGAGTCAGAGAGTCAGAGAGTCTTTATTGTCATTTGCACCGCATGTAGTACATGTGATGAAAACGAGATTATGTACACGGGGTCCCAGTTACATCCAACAACAAATACAAGAGAAACAACAAATGCAAGAGAAAAACAGTAATAACATCTAGGATTAACTAGGAGAAACATCAGCTAGTAATACACTAAGCCCTAATGTAATAGAAAAACATCATTATAAACAGCAGCACGAACATGAGTCATTATGAGCAGATGGTCACAGGTGAACGCAGCAACAAGAAACAGATCAGCATCAACATAATGTGATGTTTTGCAGTGATTATTCTTATTATTTATTTATTCATGAGTCTGACAGCCTCAGGGTAGAAGCTGTTCCTCAGTCTAGTGGTTCTACATTTGATGCTCCTCAACCTCCGTCCTGAGGGGAGTGGGGCAAAGAGTGAGTGTGCTGGGTGAGTGAGATCTTTCATGATGCAGGTGGCTCTTTTTCTGCATCTGGAGGTGTAAATGTCTGTGATGGTAGGGAGTCTGACTCCAACAGACTTCTGTGCAGCCTTCACCACTCTCTGTAGAGCTTTCCTCTCTTCAACTAACAGCTACAGATGTTAACAGCTACATGTGCTAACAGCTACACATTCTAACAGCTACACATGCTAACAGCTACACATGATAACAGCTACACATGCTAACAGCTACACATGCTAACAGCTACAGGTGCTAACATCTACACATGCTAACAGCTACACATGCTAACAGCTACAGATGCTAACAGCTACAGATGTTAAAAGCTACACATGCTAACAGCTACAGATGCTAATAGCTACCAGCTACAGACGCTAACAGCTACACATGCTAACAGCTACAGATGCTAACAGCTACAGACGCTAACAGCTACACATGCTAACAGCTACATGCTAACAGCTACACATGCTAACAGCTACACATGCTAACAGCTACACATGCTAACAGCTACACATGCTAACAGCTACAGATGCTAACAGCTACACATGCTAACAGCTACACATGCTAACAGCTACACATGCTAACAGCTACAGATGCTAACAGCTACACATGCTAACAGCTACACATGCTAACAGCTACACATGCTAACAGCTACACATGCTGCTAACAGCTACAGATGCTAACAGCTACACATGCTAACAGCTACAGTAACAGCTACACATGCTAACAGCTACACATGCTAACAGCTACAGATGCTAACAGCTACACATGCTAACAGCTACAGATGCTAACAGAGTGAACTAACTTCCTCTCCACAGACAAGAAGCTGCAGTGTTACAAGCCTCTGGCAGCAGCAGCTTGGAACTAAATCACAGAATAAAGTATTTGACTCACGAGAAGTCTTTTTTCATTAGTAATTGAAATAAATCACGGAGCTAAATCCAGACGTAGCTTCTCATCAGAAGGAAACTCGGTATCTTGTAGCTTCCTTTGTTTCTCTGCTGTAAACCTTGGAGGGTGTCACGGGCAGAGGTGGAAACTCTGCTTCCATCCCCTCATCAACATCTGGGCTAATATAATCATGCATGCTGGCAGCGGTCGAACTTTTAGATCCAGCTAGCTTGTTGTTAGCTACGCTAGCGGTGGATAGTTTGCTGGACTCGTGTTTTCTTCTTTCTGCACCTTCACATCACTCTACAGTGTCTATACACTTATTATGGTACCTTGTCAGCAGAATGTCTCCTTGTAGCAAACAACTCCCTTTAATATATGAAAATGTGTCGGTTGAATATCAGAGCTCCCAAACTGCGTCCGTTTAGAGCGCCATCTTGAACACCACCTCGTCACAGGAACAGAGGCCGAGCAGCAAGGCCGAGCGCAATTCGTGGCACCGGCATGTCGTACTGACACTTCCTGTGACATGCCACTCTTCCTGTGACATGCCACTGTTTTTGTGACATGCCACAGTTTTTTGTGCCACTAGATGGCAGTTTTTACTGACATGTCAGTGTTTTCACAGTGACATGCCACAGTTTTTTGTGCCACTAGATGGCAGTTTTTACTGACATGTCAGTGTTTTCAGCATGTCAATGCCTATTTTCGCCTAATTACTCATTTATACTGCCTCTTATTAAAATATTGATTCAAAATTGTGACTGTATTGCTTTTTAAATCATAGAAAACATTTATTTAATGGATATTTACTTGTTGTGGGGGACATGTAGTACTGACATGTCAGTGTTTTCAGAATGCCAATGCCTATTTTCGCCTAATTAAATCATAGAAAACATTCATTTAAGGGATATTTACTTGTTGTGGGGGACATGTTACTGACTGTCAGTGTTTTCAGCATGTCAATGCCTATTTTCGCCTAATTACTCATTTATACTGCCTCTTACTAAAATATTGATTCAAAATTGTGACTGTATTGCTTTTTAAATCATAGAAAACATTTATTTAATGGATATTTACTTGTTGTGGGGGACATGTAGTACCGACATGTCAGTGTTTTTGTGACATGCAACAGTTTTTTTGTGCCACTAGATGGCAGTGTTTTCAGCATGTCAATGCCTATTTTCACCTAATTAAATCATAGAAAACATTTATTTAAGGGATATTTACTTGTTGTGGGGGACATGTAGTACTGACATGTCAGTGTTTTCAGCATGTCAATGCATTTTTTCGCCTAATTAAATCATAGAAAACATTTATTTAATGGATATTTACTTGTTGTGGGGGACATGTAGTACTGACATGTCAGTGTTTTCAGAATGCCAATGCCTATTTGATGCAAGATGGCGCCGGTTGTTCTGGCACGCTTTCTAACTCCTCTCCTGAACTTTTTACTGCTATTCGTGTTCTGCCTTTTTTTCATCGACGATGCATCATCGCTCCTGGTCTATGATCGCTCAACTCTTCTAAGTATCCAAGACTCGCTGATCAACACACCGGCTACTGGCAAATATGGACATTTCAAGCCTCCTCCACCTCCACCTTTCTTGGCGTCTGTACCAGCGTTCCTACAACGCAACACGACCACGCTGCCTCGCAACAAGCGGCGCAGAAGACGCGGCACGAGGGCAGGCGTGCTGGTGAGGTTTAAAAAATATCTCTCGTCTCACAACACGCCGACGGCTGACTTACCTCCTGAATTCAGCGTCTTTGATGTCCGTCGCTCCTTTGCCCGCCGCAACAGATGCCTTGTTGCTATCAATCATGACGCCAGCGATCAGCTTCCATCTTGTCCCCCCCCCGTGAGGGCTGTGATGAACCGAGGCTGCGTTAAACATATCCTCCGCCCGCTCGCTCGATCTGAGAGTGACGTAACTGGCTGTGTTCCTGTACGGTCAGCACTGTTTAACGCAAGATCGATCACAAATAAAACTTTTATATTAAGTGATTTGATCTCCACTCATCATCTGGATCTGTTTTTGATCACGGAAACCTGGCAGAAACCTGGGGACAACAGCAGCTTCTCTGAACTCCTCCCACCTGGCTTCTCTTATCTGAGCGCTCCGCGTGGAGCAGGAAGAGGAGGGGGCCTCGCTGCAGTTTTCAATGAGGAGGCGTTCAAGTGCCGCATGTTGCCTCAGAAAAATTACAACAGTTTTGAAAACATGATTTTTGTGCTGGAATCTGCAAAACCTATTTTGTGTGGCCTCTTTTATAGGCCCCCTCAATACAACAAAAACTTTCTCAGTGAGTTTTCTGAACTACTGGCTGACCTAATGCCAAAGTTTGACTCTTGGCTTTTCTGTGGGGACTTCAACGTGCACACCTGCTGCCCAAGTAATCAGCTTGGATGTGAGTTTCAGGACCTCCTGGACTCTTTCAACCTGTCACAGTCGGTCTCGAAAGCCACACACAGCCAGGGTCATACACTCGATTTAATTATCTCCCACGGCCTACAAATACCTGCTGTGGAGATCCTGGACACCTGTATCTCAGACCATTTTCCCATCTTATTCGAATTTTTCACCTCTCCTGCACCAAAGGCTATTCTCCCAGCACGTTTCTGTCGCTCTATCACCCCATTAACTCCAAGTGAGTTCACTGATGCCTTTAAGAGCACTGAATTCTGCTCTGCTGTCAGCCTGGACCCATCTCTACATCCTGAGGACTTCATCAGCTCCTTCCATCACACCTGCACGACGATCTTGGACTCCATCGCTCCTCTCAAACAGGCATCTTCAAAGAACAAACCTTCACCATGGCTCAACGAAACGACGCGAGCTCTTCGACAACGTTGCAGAAAAGCAGAACGAAAATGGAAGCGCGACCGGCTTCATGTATCTCAAGGAATACTGAGAGACTGTCTCTGTGAGTATCATAATGCTGTGAAACAGGCCAAGTCACAGTACCTCTCCAATTTAATCTCCACCAGCTCCAACCGGCCGAGGACGCTTTTCAGCACACTCCAGTCTGTCATCAACCCATCTGTCAATGTTCTGAAAACTGCCACACAGTCTACCTGCGATGACTTTCAGAGCTATTTTGTCAACAAAATAGACTCTATCAGACAGAACATTGTCAGTTCATCCAACACCATCCAGTCTTGTGCGTCTGCAATAACCACAGCTGTTTTTGACCAGTTCGACCTGGTTTCACTGCCTAACCTCACCAAGGTGGTTCAGCAGATGAAACCAACTAACTGTTCTCTGGACATCATTCCCTCTAAAATGTTCAAACAATCCTTTGATGTAATTGGTCCTTGTGTTTTGTCATTCATTAACAGCTGTCTATCTTCAGGTTTTGTGCCATCTGCTTTCAAACATGCCGTGGTCAGGCCTCTTCTCAAAAAACCAGGCCTAGATCCTACAGCTCTCTCTAATTTCAGACCAGTTTCACATCTGTCATTTCTATCAAAGGTCCTGGAAAAGATTGTTTTTACTCAACTTCAATCGTTTCTAGAACTCAACAACCTGTTTGAAAAATTTCAGTCAGGTTTTCGAGCTCGTCACAGCACTGAATCTGCACTGCTCAAAGTACAGAATGACATTCTTCTGTCTCTGGATGCAAAAAACCCTGCACTGCTGGTGATGTTAGACCTCTCAGCAGCTTTTGACACCGTCGACCATCAGGTACTAATCAACCGCTTGTCTCAGCAGGTTGGCCTCCAGGGAGCTGTGCTTGAGTGGTTCAAATCTTACCTGTCTGGGAGAACTTTTTCTGTCATGATAGGCGATCTGTCCTCCTCTTCATCAACCCCTCTGACCTCTGGCGTACCACAGGGATCTATTCTAGGGCCAGTCCTCTTCTCTCTTTACATGCTGCCATTAGGATCAATCATTGCACGTCATAACCTGTCTTTTCACATGTATGCAGACGATTTACAAATCTATCTGCCAGTCACTCCCAACCCCTCACTCAGTTCAAACACTCTTGTCAACTGCTTAAATGACATTAAGCACTGGCTCTCTCAAAACTTCCTCCACCTAAACACAGATAAAACTGAATGCATTTTATTTGGTGCACCTGATGACACCAGCAACATCCTTCCCAGTCCCAATGTTGGTTTCCCCCTCCCCCACTTCAACCCGGTGGTCAGAAATCTTGGAGTGCAGCTTGACTCCAACTTAAAGTTTGATAAACAGATCAGTTCTGTTGTCAAGACCAGCTTCTTTCAACTCCGACTGCTCTCCAAAGTCAAGTCATTTCTCAGCCGTGCTGATCTGGAGAAGGCCATCCATGCCTTTGTGACCTCCAGACTTGATTATTGTAATGCTTTGTATGTTGGTATTAATCAATCCTCCATCTCCAGATTACAGCTTGTACAGAACTCTGCCGCGCGCCTTTTGACCAACACACGAAAATATGAACACATCACTCCTGTCCTGTCCTCTTTACACTGGCTCCCGGTTCAGTTCAGGATACAGTTCAAGCTGCTCCTGTTTGTTTTCAAAGCTCTGAATGGACTTGCACCTCTGTACATCTCAGAACTTTTGAAAGCCCATCAGCCCAGCAGAGCTTTACGATCTGCCAGTCAACACCTGCTGGAGGTCCCTCACTCAAGGTACAAACAATGGGGAGACCGGTCATTTTCTGTTGCCGGCCCTAAAGCCTGGAACAGTCTCCCCCTTGAGCTGCGTGCCACCTCTGATCTGACTCTGTTCAAAACCAGACTGAAGACACACTTGTTCAAAAAAGCTTTCAGTGTGTAACTTTTATTATTTTTGGTATTTTAGTATGTAGCATTTTTTATTTCCATTGCCTTTTTATTTCCTCTAGTTCAAATAAGCTTCCAGTGTGCAACTGTTATTACTTTTGGGATTTTAATATGTAACATTTTTTATCTACATTGCCTTTTTATTTCCTCTTGTTCAAAAAGTTTTAGTTTGTAGAATTTTTTTATTTCCATTGCCTTCTTTTATTGCTGTTGTTTCTTATTCTATTTTCATTGATTTATTGTTCCAGTTTTTTTCATCCTTTTATCCTGTTAAGCACCTTGGTCAATGCAAGGCATTGTTGGAAGGTGCTATACAAATAAAGTTTATTATTATTATTATTATTATTATTTTCGCCTAATTAAATCATAGAAAACATTCATTTAAGGGATATTTACTTGTTGTGGGGGACATGTTACTGACTGTCAGTGTTTTCAGCATGTCAATGCCTATTTTCGCCTAATTACTCATTTATACTGCCTCTTACTAAAATATTGATTCAAAATTGTGACTGTATTGCTTTTTAAATCATAGAAAACATTTATTTAATGGATATTTACTTGTTGTGGGGGACATGTAGTACCGACATGTCAGTGTTTTTGTGACATGCAACAGTTTTTTTGTGCCACTAGATGGCAGTGTTTTCAGCATGTCAATGCCTATTTTCACCTAATTAAATCATAGAAAACATTTATTTAAGGGATATTTACTTGTTGTGGGGGACATGTAGTACTGACATGTCAGTGTTTTCAGCATGTCAATGCATTTTTTGTAAAGGAGATTGTTGTTCTGTGATATTTTTATATGTATAAAATGTATCCTGTGTCCATATTTTACACAGTGTTTTCCATGAGCACATAAAAAAATACAAGTGGGTGCAATGCACAAGCTGTAAGAACGTTGGTTACGTATTGTAACCCCAGATTCTATGAGTGTAGCGTAGCCCTTTAACCACGCCTATTGGGTGTGTCCCTGCGCTTCGCGCCAACATTGAAGACCTTTTAGTCCACGCCCACCTGCTGTGGGCCCCACCTATGTCCACTATAAGTTCAAGGTGGACTATAGTTCTGCTCCCAAAAGGCAATATTTTTCTTCTGCCAAAAAAGAGCCAGGGAGGCCCAGGGTTAAAGGGCTACGCTACACTCATAGAATCTGGGGTTACAATACGTAACCAACGTTCTATTTCGTGTAGCTCCGCCCTTTAACCACGCCTATTGGGTTAAAGGCGGAGCATGATATGGTCCATGCCTCACTGGGTCTAATTGGAACCATAACACACTCTGTGAGTCGCCAATACCACAATAATTATGAAAAATGCACCATCAGTTGAGAACACCAGGTGCAGCAGGTGAGACAACCTTCCTATTTGACGGCCATGAATAACCGTATATTCATAGTTTGAGTCAATAAAGACAGAAACCACTGTGTCATCTTAATAAAACTTTTATTGAAGATGAAACAATTAATCTGCAGCAACCCTGAGAACAGAATGAGTCAGAGAAGAGCTGGAAACATCTCGTAAGTAAAAACGGATGAAAGGAGAGGCTGACGACCAGGAGGCCGCCAAGCAGATATCCTGCACAGAAACACCTCTGTACAGGGCTGTGGAAGCTGCGATTCCTCTCGTAGAATGAGCTTTAATTCCCTCAGGAGGCTCGAGACCCGCAGAGCTGTAGGCCTGAGCAATAGCTTCACACAACCAGTGTGACAGCCGCTGAGAAGTCAGAGGTTGACCTAGAGACTGACCTCTAAAATGAACAAAAAGCTTATCCGATTTACGTATTGCGGCAGTGCGAGCCACATAACACTTTAGTGCTCGTACTGGGCAAAGCAAATGAAGACGTTCTTCCTCTGCACGGGTGTGAGGGGGAAGACAAAAGCCGTCCAGAGTAATGATTCTGGATTTAAATGAACTCGTGATGCTTTTAGGGATAAAAGCAGGGTTCGGCCTAAGCTCAGCTGAGCTCCCATCCCCTTGAATCTTGAAAAAGGAGGGAGAAACAGACAGGCCTGTCAAGTCGCTTACCCTCTTAGCTGATGTTAGGGCTAACAACAGAGCCGTTTTAAAGGATAAAAACTTTAACGGGATCTGATCCAATGGCTCGAATGGATCTTCAGTTAATGAATTCAATACAGTAACCAAATCCCATTGTGGAGCCAAGGTGCGTGAGACTGGTCTTAACCGTCTGGCACCTTTCAGGAAACGCTTCACTAGGAGATGACTAAACACAGTTTTATCATTAAACCCCTCGTGGCAGGAAGATATTGCCGCAGCATAGAGTTTAACTGTGCTGAAGGCCAAATTCCTGTCCAGCAGTAGCTGTAAATATGACAGAATGGAGACCAGAGGACATGAGGATGGATCCAATTGATTCTCCAGGCACCACCGCTGAAAAGCAGCCCATTTGGATGCGTAAACAGCCGTAGTGGACACTGCTCTTGCTCCCTGGATGGTGCATATAACGTCTTTAGAAAACCCAAGGTTTTCTAAACGCTCACGTTCAGCAACCAAACCAGAAGATGTTGACCTATCACTGGAAAACTCTTTATTGCTCCCCCCGCCTGTAGGAGAGCGTCGTCTCTCCAGGGGAGTCTCCATGATCTGACTGTCAGCTGCTGAAGCGCCGGGAACCATGGTGCGTTCAGGCGCTCCGGTGCAATCAGGATCATTGGTAACTTCTCCTCCTTCACTCTCTCCAGCAGCGCTGATAGTAGAGGAACTGGAGGAAAAGCATAAATTAGTGTTTGAGGCCACGGTCTGTGGGCAAACGCATTCACCCCCAACGGGGGATTGTCTCGAGGACTTAACGAGTAGAACAGGGGACACTGAGCGTTTTCCCTGGTGGCCATTAAGTCCACCTCTGCTCTCCCGAACCTGCTCCAAATTTGGGAGGCTAGGTCCGGGTGGAGAGTCCAATCTCTGTCCAACGGCCCGCCGCGGGACATAATGTCTGCCCCTGTGTTCAGCACACCTGGAATGTAAATTGCCCTCAGTGATTTCAGATGTGTGTGGGCCCAACAGAGCAGCTCCCTGGCTGTGTTCAGGAGCTGAGCTGACCTTACTCCGCCCTGTCGGTTGATGTAAGCAGCTGCCGCTCTGTTGTCTGTGTGAACAAGCACATCCTGACCCTTGACCTCGTGGACAAAGTGTTTGAGAACCTTGTGCACCGTTAAAAGCTCCAAGACGTTTATGTGAAGGGACGTGCCTGGCGGCCACGCCCCTTTCACCGACTGAGACAGGTAAGTCCCTCCCCAGCCGGAGAGAGACGCATCCGTAAATATCATTTGAAAAGACGTCACTTTCCCTAGGGGAACCCCTTCTGCTAAGATCCTGGGATTCCCCCAGTACACTAGGTCCGCTTCTACTGACGGCGGAACCGTGACTCGGCGATGTTTGTGACGTACCGGGTCGATCCTCTGTCGTGCAAACCATATCTGTAGCCGACGCATGTTTAACAAACCCTGTTTTACAACCGCGTGGGCAGACGCCATCATTCCCAATAAACGCATTATTGACAACGCTGGTACAGATCTGTGACGCTGGACATACCGGAGGAGTGACGTCAGCGAGTCCTTCCTCTGGTCCGATAAGACTGCTGTCATGGTCTGTGAGCAGAAAACAACTCCCAAGAAGGTTATTTTCTGAGCTGGAATCACAGAACTTTTCTCCCAGTTCACCGCGAAGCCCAGGCGGGATAGATGATTCACCAGATCGACTGTCTGGGCTTCCGCTTCCTGTCTCGAGCCAGACAGAAGCAGTAGATCGTCGAGATAGAATAAAATTCTGACGCCCCTCGAACGAAGCGGCTGTAACGCCGCTTCGATAATTTTCGTGAAAGTGCGGGGGGCCAACGCATACCCGAAGGGGAGACGGTTGAACTCGTAACTGACCCCTTGGAACGCAAATCTGAGGAACTTCCGGTGTTTGGTTACTATGGGAACGTGGAAGTAGGCGTCGCGGAGGTCGATGCTCACTAACCAGTCCCCCCTCGATACGAACTCGAGGACACGTTTTGTTGTCAACATGTGGAAGGATCGAGTCATAATGTGTCTGTTGAGAATCGATAAATCTAAAATCGGTCTCAAACCTCCT
>JBBPBX010049693.1:6309-16740 GCA_038048925.1 Garcialebias charrua
GGGGTGAAGGAAAAATGTGCCGGACCTGCTTTCGCCAGCCCGGCAGTCTGCAGGAAAAAATTCTCTGTACGCTCTGTGTAGGGAGCGAGCTACCTCTGGTAGAGCGATGAACAACAGAGAAGTTCCTAGAAGAGTGTTCAGGTTTTAAGCGAGGTGAAGGGCAATAAGAGATCGATGGATGGGCGTCAGCGCCTTAAGTACCCAGAGGGCGGGGTCTCTGGCGTGACGCTGACGCCCCTGCCGTAAAGGCGTGATTGTATTCCTTCAGGTAGTTGCGCGGGGGCGCAATTCCCATAGCATTATGTTGCACCGAGTGACATGACTGATAAGGGAACACATTCTTGTCAGTTTCAAAAGCATTTAGCAGTTTTGTCAGTGTGAATCATCGTTTTTTCCTAGTTATTTCTGTGATAAACTACACTAGATGGAAATCATTTCTGTTCTAAAGTCTTTGTTGAAAGTATCAAAGTCTATAAACAGATTTTTCATTATATTCAGATTTTTTCCAGTCAACTTAAAGGTTGTAAAACTACATGGATGAGAAGTCCAGAGAAAATAGGTTTGCAGTCATCAGTCATGAGCTGAACTGTTTACATAAAACATTCATGAAAACTGTTTTGAAATGCAACATGTTATAGGCACGGTATTATGATTAAAATCAGTTGTGCAGGTCTAAGTTTACCAAACTGCCTCTTTCAAGGAATAAGGTTGGAAAAGTTCTGAAGAAGATGAGAAAGGGGAAGGCAGCTAGACCCGATGATGGAGGTTTGGAAATGTCTAGAAGAGATGGCAGTGAGGTTTTAGTAGAAATGGACATTTAAATTTGCTTACGAGAGAAAAATGTGTGTTGAATTATGTCAGCCTCAACAAACTGGATATAAACAATGAATAATAATAATAATAATAATAAACAAAGCTGCTCGGTTAAACTTTTCAACCCCCCAAAAAATTGATGAAGACATGAAAGCTACAGAAAATGATTTGATCTTATTTCATATTACGAATTAAATAATTTGAATATCTTTAGTTTATGTGAATATTCACATCATCTTGTTATGTCAAAGTCAAGAGCTTTCTGGAATGTGCCATCATGACTTCCACAACACTGCTTCTTTATTAAAAGTAAGGCCTCACCACATGTTTTCAAACTCACTGAGGATATCCAGATGTAGATTCACAAAAACAACAATAAATAAATAAATAAAACACATCCAGCCTCTGTGGTGCCTTCAACATATTCACAACAGACGGCAGAAAGAGTAATCAAATACTAAATCCACGTGTAACCCTGTGGTTTGAGTTCATATTTATTTTATTTAGTAGTGAATGAATGGATAAGTAAATGGTGTTTAATGTTTGTTTTTATGGAACATGTAAATATACTGCGTTTGGAGTTTAATGTACTTTTAATACTGTTTGTTTTAAAGGTTCAGTCTGCAGTTTCTGTAGAACTGCAGCACTTAGAAATATTTTCAACAGGCAAAGCATTCTGATCCCTCCCCCTCAGAGCCATATGTGGCTCTGCCCCCTTGTGGTCTGTTGAATTTCAAATTCAAGCTCTGTTTTTATTGGCTGATTCAAATTCAAGCTCTGTTTTTATTGGCTGGTTACAAACTCTGTTTTTATTGGCTGGAAAATGGCGGGTCACCTTTTCTTTTTAGAAATGCTTATTTACCACCTGGAGAAGCAAGGGGACAATATTTTTTTTAATTTTTTTTCAGAGATTACCTGGCTAACATCAGTCTGTCAGGAGGTAGTGACAGAGTGAAGAAATATGTTCATAAAAAAAGCTACATACTGAAGCTTTAATAACTGTTTGTAAAAGTAGTTTTGGAGTTTAATGTACTTTTAATACTGTTTGTTTTAATAACTGTTTATAAAAGTAGTTTGGGATTTTATTTTGGAGGTGTGGGAGGGGCTTGTGCGAGCAGGTAGAGGAGAACGGGAGAGGATAAAAGGAGGAGCGTGAAGGTGAACGAGTTTAGTTTTTTCCCATCGAAAGAGAAGGGACTGTCGTTGTGGAGACACTTGGCTGAACCTCGTCCGTGCCGTTGAAGGGGGAGAGAAGGACTCCGGCCGTCTGTGGAGGTTGGAGCTGCATGGGTGAACAACCCCGCAGAGAACTGTCCGTGACGCCGCTAGTGGAGTGGCTATCGCTAACAGGACTTGCCAACGGTTTTGTCGGACGGTTGGCGGTTGGCCAGCAGAGAACAGTCCGTGACGCTCAGTGGCTACAGGACTCGCCAACGGCTTCGTCGGACGGTTGGCGGCTTGCCAGCTGAGAACAGTTCGTGACGCCACTAGCTCAGTGGCTATCGCTGCGGGACTTGTTGGACGGTTGGCGGCTTGCCAGCAGAGACAGCCGCCGAGGACTGGGTGAGCAACCCCGCGGAGAACTGTCCGTTACTCCGCCAGTTGAGGGGCTATCGCTAAAGTGACTCACCAACGGTTGGCGGCTTGCCAGCAGAGAACTGTCCGTTACTCTGCCAGTTGAGGGGCTATCGCTAAAGTGACTCACCAACGGTTGGCGGCTTGCCAGCAGAGAGAGACGCGAGGACGGGGGCACGGATTCTTCAACCCTGCTGAGGACATCGGACGGAAGCAGACGGACTACGGCAAGACTGACCTCCAGGAGACGGAGGTTTTCAGGTGATCGGGGACATGGTTGAAGGGGAATGTTAGCGCAAGTGCACCAACATCAGGCCTGCAACGACCCGAACTATATTTTTTAGTTAGTAGCCGGCATTAAGTTTCCTTTCTTTATTTAAAAGGGGTTAAAAAGTATCATTTCATATAATTGTAAAATAAAAAGAGTGGTCTGTTGTTTATTTAAATTGTTTATTAAACTGTTCATGTGTTTAAAGCATATGTTTATTCTTCTGTGTTATACTGGTTGTTTAAGGGATATAAATTCAGAGTTTACAGGTAGAGATACCAACTGATATTAAATAACTCAGGTTAGCCACCCTCATTAATGCCAAAGACGCTAGGGGGCGCTACATAAAATGGAGGCACCGCTGGGATTTGTTTTTTTTTTCTTTGTGAATTTAAGCAGCTTGTATAGCGGTAAGAATAACATAGGCAGTAAAACAGAGTAGTGAGTTTAAGAGCCTGTTACAGTAAAAGTAGTGTTTGTAGTTAATCCTGCACGACCATGGACAGAAATACTATTTATACAGAGATGGGGACTAGGCTAAGAGAATGGTGTCAGGGTGAATCATTGGACGAGACCCGTGCAGTTTTGGCTCTCGTTCCCCCAGGCGTTGAAGTAGACCAGATAGAAGAGACTTTACAAACAGTAAAAATTCTGGGTCGAGTCAGAGTGAGGGGCAGGATGTACAACCAGAAGCTGGGCCGGTTGATGGTTTTGTGTGAAAGTAGAGAACCAGTTGACCCAAGCAGAGTCCCAGCTGAAGTGCATCATGCTGCTACTGATCTCTGCTGGCCGATTTTTGCAGCAGCGCAGAGTCCAGCTTCTGATGGCGATCAACCGGAATCTGTCAAAACTTCGTGGGATGCTGTTGGACCTACCTGTTCAGTGGAGTCCATTATTCGTGCAGTGGGAGACGTTTTGGCCAAAGTAGAGAGACCAGGGAAAGAATACAGTGGATACCATCGCCTGCGTATATTCTCTGGCTCCCTACCCACACCACCAGGAGAAGAAACATTGGAGCAATGGTTGGAGCAGGCTCGTTGGATGGTGGATGAGAGCGAATGTTCAGCTAAAGAAAAGCGCAGACGCCTCATAGAATGTCTTCGGGGACCCGCTCTGGCGGTGGTGAAAGCCGTACATACAGCGGAGCCAGATGTCTCACCCTCCAAGTGTTTGGATGCCATCGAGAGTGCTTTTGGCACCGCTGAATCAGGTGAAGATCTGTATTTCAAGTTTCGACTACTGCAACAGGAGAAAGACGAAAAACTGTCAGACTTTCTAAGACGAGTGGAGCAGTCCCTCACCTTAATAGCTAGCAAAGGGGGGATGCAGGCCAGTCGGGTAGATGTGGCCCGGATAGAGCAACTATTAAGGGGGGCAGTATATTCCGACCTCATGTTGGTACAGCTAAAGTTGAGGGAGAGAAGGCAGAATCCTCCAAAGTTTTTAGAGTTATTAACAGAAGTTAGAGCGGAGGAAGAATATGCAGCAGCTAGGATTAAGCTTAGCTCATCTGTACAGCGGGTACAAGTTGCAGGCAGTCGTCAGACTGACATACAGTCTTTGAAAGCAGATATTAAAGAGTTGAAAACCATGTTTGCTGCTATGAAACACAGCACTAGGCACGAAACAGATAGTGACCGATTGACGGTTCGCGAGACACAGTGTCCTGTGATAGAAAGTAGTGAAGACTCAGAAATAGTAGCTTTAAAGAAACAAGTGGAAAGACTACAGCAGAAGGTGTCAGCCCAAACGGCCCAATCTTTAGATATGTCAGCTAATATGTTGCAGGTGGAACCCAAAAGACTGGGTCCTGGTAAAACACAGGGTGTTAGGACTAACAGAGGTTCAGAGGACAGCATTTGTTACAGATGTGGTGACAATGGGCATTTTTCAAATAAATGCCAAAATGCTGAGAACCAGAGTAGAGTCATTCAGAAGCTTATCCAGTCTCTCAAAAGAGCAAAAGAGCAAATGGGGGGTGCCAGGCTTGGGGAAAGCTCGAACACAGACTGCACTGTCAAGAGAAGTGAGGCAATATCAGTAGGGAACAGGGCTATTCCAAAAGGACTGATAGGTCCCACGTCAACTGTATCTGTGAGGGTGAATGGTCATGCCTGCGATGCGGTACTGGATAGTGGCTCACAGGTTACCATTATCTTTGAGGAGTGGTATAAGAAGCATTTAGCTAATGTTCAGATCTTACCAGTGTCTGGGTTGGCTATTTGGGGATTAAGTGACACCAGTTATCCCTATCTGGGGTATATTCTGGTAGAAATTGAGTTCCCTGAAACTGTAGTCGGGACTAGGGAATCACTTTCTGTGTTGGCTTTGGTCTGCCCAGGTCCCAGGACTCCAGACCAGACCCCTGTTGTTCTGGGGACTAATGCTAGTTTATTTAAGAGGTTAGCCCAGCTTTGTAGCTCGGACATTGGGGTTGATCTAGCGCAGACACTAGGTATCCGGACCAAAACTTCAGAGCAGAAGGAACTTCAGACTACAGGTGAGGAAGAGGACCTGGGCTACGTGAGATGGATAGGGCCTGGCCCACTAACCATACCAGCTGACAGCGGCTGTCGGGCCGCCTGCCAGGTGAAACTGAGACGCCCATTGGACAGGGAAGTGCTGATGGTGGACATGTCACCCAGGGGCTCACTCCCTGCAGGGGTGCTTCTCCAACCGTTAGTCTTGCCAAGTTCAGAAGTGACTGTGGATAGTTTCCCAGTTTGTATGCACAACGAGTCCGGCCGGGAAGTAATTCTCCCAGTTGGCACTGTAGTGGGACAGTTATGCGCGGTTGATATGGTAACTGCGCCCCTGAAGACAAAACCTCAGTCCGAGGGGGTGTCCAACGAGTTCAACCCTCAACTCATTAACTTTGGTGGGTCACCCATCCCAGAGCCTTGGAAAGCTAGGCTGAGAAAAAAATTAGCAGATAGAGCCAGCGTGTTCTCTTTGCATGAATGGGATGTGGGGCTTGCTAAAGGGGTAGAGCATCATATTAGGTTGTCTGACGCTCGACCCTTTAGAGAACGGTCACGTAGACTGGCGCCTGCTGACATTGAGGATGTTCGAAAACATCTGCAGGACCTTCTGAGAGAGGGTATTATAAAGGAGTCACGCAGTCCATATGCGTCTCCAATAGTTGTGGCCCGAAAGAAGAACGGCAATGTCAGAATGTGCATTGACTATAGAACCTTGAATAGTCGTACCGTGCCCGATCAGTACACTACCCCTCGCATCGATGATGCGCTCGATTCCTTGACAGGGAGCCAGTGGTTTTCGGTACTTGACTTAAGGTCGGGTTATTACCAGGTCGCCATGGCAGAGGCAGATAAAGAAAAAACAGCTTTCATCTGCCCCCTGGGGTTCTATCAGTTTGAAAGGATGCCACAGGGAGTCACCGGGGCTCCTGCAACTTTCCAGAGGCTGATGGAGCGGGCTGTGGGGGATATGAATCTGCTTAAGGTATTGGTCTACCTGGATGATTTGATAGTTTTTGGGAGGACTCTGGAGGAGCACGAGGAACGGCTTCTACAGGTTCTAGACAGGCTTAGAGAGGTTGGGCTGAAGCTGTCCTTGGACAAGTGCCAGTTCTGCCAACCAAAAGTGAAGTATGTGGGACACATAGTATCGGCGGAGGGTGTAGCCACCGATCCTGAGAAAGTAAAGGCCGTAGCTAATTGGCCGCGGCCTACTGACCTGAAGTCCCTGAGGTCTTTCCTCGGGTTCTGTGGGTACTACCGCCGATTTGTCGCAAACTACTCCAGAATCATCAGACCCCTTACAGATCTCACAAAAGGGTATGGCCCAACTCAGAAGGGGAAGGGTAGGTCGAGAGAGGAGGCAAAAGGCTTCTTCAAAGAGGGCGAGCCATTTGGAGAACGGTGGAGCCATGCATGTACTGATGCTTTTCATCGCATCATAGGTTGCCTCACCAGCGCTCCTGTTCTCGCCTTCGCAGACCCTAACAAGCCGTATATATTGCATACGGACGCCAGCTTGAAGGGGCTGGGTGCAATATTATATCAAGAACACCCAGAGGGGCTCCGACCAGTGGCATTCGCAAGCCGTAGGGTAAGCGCTGCTGAGCAGCGTTATCCTGTGCACCAGCTAGAGTTTCTGGCTCTTAAATGGGCGATTGTGGACAAATTCCACGATTACTTGTATGGGGCCAAATTCACAGTGAGGACAGATAACAATCCCCTGACCTATGTGCTGACCACAGCAAAACTTAACGCCACAGGGCATCGTTGGCTAGCTGCATTAGCAACCTATGATTTTGACATCCAGTACCGGCCAGGCAGGACAAACACCGACGCAGATGTGTTGTCAAGGACCTTTGGGGCTGAAGGGGCGGGATGGGAGCATATATCTCCCATGGGTGTACGTTCCATCTGCATGGTTACAGTGGTCACCAAGCAGTCGGAAATGCCACCTAGGTATGTAGATCAGTTGGGTGCCTCTTCTCAGTGTATTCCTGACGTGTTCGCTTTCCCTACTCACCTGGATTTGGGTTCCTTAAAACAGTTATCTAGGGCTGAGATAGAGGAGGAACAGAGGAGGGATGGGGTCATTGGTAGGGTAAGGACATCTGTGCAGCAAGGGTCGTGGACGGACGACAAAGAAGTGAGCCCAGAGTTCAGGCTGTTCAAGAGGGAAAAAGACCGCCTTGTAATGGTGGATGGTCTGCTACATAGGAGGACACAGAGACAATCAGGGGAACATGGGACGCAGTTAGTCCTCCCAGCTGAGTTAAGAGAGACAGTTCTACGATCCCTTCATGATGACATGGGTCACCTAGGAGTGGAGCGACTGACAGATCTACTGAAGAAGCGCTTCTATTGGCCCAGGATGGCTTCGGACGCGGAGATGTACATCAAAGATTGTGGAGAATGCACTCTCAGGAAAACTCCAAGTAAAAGGATGGCTCCTTTGCACCAGATCACGAGCCGGGGGCCTATGGATTTGGTGTGCATCGACTTCCTCTCCATGGAGCCAGACTCTCGAGGAATCAGTAATGTGCTGGTCATTACTGATCATTTTACTCGTTATGCACAGGCCGTTCCTACACGGAACCAAAAGGCACTCACTGTCGCAAAAGCCTTGGTAGAGACTTATTTCGTGCACTATGGTCTGCCGGCCAGGATACATTCCGACCAAGGGAGAGATTTCGAAAGTCAACTGATTCGGGAACTGTTGAGGATGTTGGGGGTGCGGAAATCTCGGACCACTCCTTATCATCCACAAGGGGACCCCCAACCTGAAAGATTCAATCGGACATTGTTATCCATGTTGGCTACCTTGGGTAGTGAAAAGAAGGGGTCCTGGAGTCGTCATGTCCCGTATGTCGTCCATGCCTACAACAGTACTAGGTGTGATGCCACTGGATACTCACCTTATTTGCTGATGTTTGGACGGGAAGCTAGGTTGCCTGTTGACCTGTGTTTCGGCACATCGCCAGATGAGACGGGAGAAAACAACTATTCCCAATACGTCGACAGCCTAAAGAAAGATCTACAGAATGCTTATGACCTTGCCGGCAAGACTGCTGATAAAGCACATGAAAGGAATAAGAGAGCTTATGACCAACAAGTGTGCTTCCAGGCAATTAACCTTGGTGACAGGGTTCTTCTAAAAAACTTGGGACTGAAAGGGAAGAGAAAGCTAGAGAACCGGTGGAGTCCAAACCCTTATGTTGTGGTGGGAAAGTTGCCGGACCTCCCAGTCTACCGAGTGAAGCCAGAGAGAGGAAGTGGGGGTGTAAAAACTATACACCGCAATCACATTCTCCCTATCAGAAACTCTATGAGGTTGCCACAGGACCAAGAGCAAGAGAGAACACCTACAAAGCCAAGAACACGACTACAAGTAAAAGACACAAAGCGTCAATACAGTGGCGTAGCCCCTACCATGGATCTGGACTTTTCTGATTCATGTTCTGAGTGGGAGTATGAAGCTGTTCGGGAATATTATGGTGAAGGTCAACCAAAGGACTTACCCACCCTGGGTGGTGTAGAACCCGAAGACGGGTCTAAGGAGACTGATGAGAGAACGGATCTAGACCCATCTGCAGAGGTCATACCTTTCTCTGAGGATGAGAGTGCAAAGGAAACAGAGACTGATACTGAAGAGGAGACAGAGCTCTTAGCTGGAGAGAACCAAGTGGGAACTCTAGATGGGACCTCTGACTCCGACCCAGGTTTAGAAGATGATGAGGTATCCTGTAGTGAGTCTAACCCCCAGCTCAGATCTCTTAAAAAGATGCCTGTGACCCTTAGAACTAGGCCCAGATCAGAGAGACAACGTAAACCAGTTATTCGTCTGACTTATGATGAGCCAGGGAAATCTAGGGACCAGCCTATTACCATCGTGCATAAAGGGGTCATTATTAAGTTAGGGTGTAGGTCTTAGCCTTATAGACCCTAAACTGTAGGTGTAGATGTCTCATGAGGACATGCAGACAGTTAGGAGGGGGAGGGTGTAACCCTGTGGTTTGAGTTCATATTTATTTTATTTAGTAGTGAATGAATGGATAAGTAAATGGTGTTTAATGTTTGTTTTATGGAACATGTAAACATACTGTGTTTGGAGTTAAATGTACTTTTAATACTGTTTGTTTTAATAACTGTTTGTAAAAGTAGTTTTGGAGTTTAATGTACTTTAATACTGTTCGTTTTAATAACTGTTTGTAAAAGTAGTTTGGGATTTTATTTTGGAGGTGTGGGAGGGGCGTGTGCCAGCAGGTAGAGGAGAACGGGAGAGGAAAGGAGAGGAGCGCGAGGGTGGACGCGATTGTTTTTTCCCATCGAAAGTGAAAGGACTGTCGTTGTGGAGAGACTTGGCTGAACTGTTGTCCGTGCCGTTGAAGTGGGAGAGAAAGACTCCGGCCGATCTGAGGAGGTTGGAGCTGCGTGGGTGAACAACCCCGCAGAGAACTGTCCGTGACGCCACTAGTTGAGTGGCTATCGCTAAGGACCAACGGTTTTGTCGGACGTTTGGCGGTTGGCCAGCAGAGAACAGTTCGTGACGCCACTAGCTCAGTGGCTATCGCTGCGGGACTTGTTGGACGGTTGGCGGATTGCCAGCAGAGACAGCCGCCGAGGACTGGGTGAGCAACCCCGCGGAGAACTGTCCGTTACTCCGCCAGTTGAGGGGCTATCGTTAACGTGACTCACCAACGGTTGGCGGCTTGCCAGCAGAGAGAGACGCGAGGACGGGGGCACGGATTCTTCAACCCGGCTGAGGACATCGGACGGAAGCAGACGGACTACGGCAAGACTGACCTCCAGGAGACGGAGGTTTTCAGGTGATCGGGGACATGGTTGAAGGGGAATGTTAGCACAAGTGCACCAACATCAGGCCTGCAACGACCCGAACTATATTTTTTAGTTAGTAGCCGGCATTAAGTTTCCTTTCTTTATTTAAAAGGGGTTAAAAAGCATAATTTCATATAACTGTAAAATAAAAAGAGTGGTCTGTTGTTTATTTAAATTGTTTATTAAACTGTTCATGTGTTTAAAGCATATGTTTATTCTTCTGTGTTATACTCGTTGTTTAAGGGATATAAATTCAGAGTTTACAGGTAGAGATACCAACTGATATTAAATAACTCAGGTTAGCCACCCTCATTAATGCCAAAGACGCTAGGGGGCGCTACATATATATATATATATATATATATATATATATATATATATATATATACATATATATATATATATATATAATATATATATATAATATATATAAATATTATATATAATATATATAAATAT